>JANJGN010000003.1:157698705-157703705 GCA_026770705.1 Isurus oxyrinchus | reverse complement strand
GACACACACACACACACACACACACACGCAAGACACACACACACACGCAAGACACACACACACACACGCAAGACACACACACACACGCAAGACACACACACACACACAAGACACACACACACACACACACACAAGACACACACACACACACAAGACACACACACACACACACAAGACACACACATACACAAGACACACACACACACAAGACACACACACACAAGACACACACACACACAAGGCACACACACACAAGGCACACACACACAAGGCACACACACACACACAAGACACACACACACAAGACACACACACACACACAAGACACACACACACACAAGACGCACACACATGCACGCAAGACACACACACACACAAGACACACAGACATGCACGCAAGACACACACACACACAAGACACACACACACAAGACACACACACACACACACAAGACACACACACACACACAAGACACACACACACACACACACACAAGACACACACACACACACACACACACACACACACACACGCAAGACACACACACGCAAGACACACACACACACGACACACACACACACGACACACACACACACAAGACACACACACACACACAAGACACACACACACACACACAAGACACACACACACACAAGACACACACACACACAAGACACACACACACAAGGCACACACACACACACACAAGACACACACAAGACACACACACACACAAGACACACACACAAGACACACACACAAGACACACACACACAAGACACACACACACAAGACACACACACACAAGACACACACACACACAAGACACACACACACACACAAGACACACACACACAAGACACACACACACGCACAAGACACACACACGCACAAGACACACACACACACGACACACGCACATGCACGCAAGACACACACACACACAAGACACACACACAAGACACACAAGACACACACACACACATGACACACACACGACACACGACCAAGACACACACACACACACACAAGACACACACACAAGACACACACACACACACACACACAAGACACACACACACACACAAGACACACACACACACACACAAGACACACACACACACACACACAAGACACACACAAGACACACACAAGACACACACACACACACACACACAAGACACACACACAAGACACACACACACACACGAGACACACACACACACACAAGACACACACACACACAGGACACACACACCCACACGCACAAGACACACACACGCACAAGACACACACACACACACACACAAGACACACACACACAAGACACACACACACACACACAAGACACACACACACACACAGAAGACACACACATACACAAGACACACACACACACAAGACACACACACACAAGACACACACACACACAGACAAGATTCACACACACACACAAGACACACACACACACACAGAAGACACACACACACAGGACACACACAGACACACACAAGACACACACACAAGACACACACACAAGACACACACACAAGACACACACACAAGACACACACACAAGACACACACACAAGACACACACACAAGACACACACACAAGACACACACAAGACACACACACACGAGACACACACACACGCACACGGGACACACACACGAGACACACACACACACAAGACACACACACACACACAAGACACACACAAGACACACACACACACACAAGACACACACACACACACACACACAAGACACACACACACACACAAGACACACTCACAGACACAAAAGACACACTCACAGACGCACAAGACACACACACACACACACAAGACACACACACACACACAAGACACACACACACACACAAGATACACACGCACACCCAAGACACACACGCACACACAAGACACACACACACACAAGACACACACACACACACACACACACACAAGACACACACACAAGACACACACACATAAGACACACACACACACAAGACACACACAAGACACACACAAGACACACACAAGACACACACACACACACACACACACAAGACACACACAAGACACACACACACAACACTCACACACACACAAGACACACACACACACAAGACACACACACACACAAGACACACACACACACAAGACACACACACACAAGACACACACACACACAAGACACACACACACACAAGACACACACGCAAGACACACACACACACAAGACACACACACACACAAGACACACACACACAAGACACACACGCACACACAAGACACACACAAGACACACACACACACACAAGACACACAAGACACACACACACACACACAAGACACACACACTCACACAAGACACACACACACACTCACACAAGACACACACACACACACACACAAGACACAAGCACACACACAAGACACACACACACACAAGACACACACACACACAAGACACACACACACACAAGACACACACACACAAGGCACACACACACACACACAAGGCACACACACACACACACAAGACACACACAAGACACACACACACACAAGACACACACAAAAGACACACACACACACAAGACACACACACACAAGACACACACACACAAGACACACACACACACACACACAAGACACACACACACAAGACACACACACACAAGACACACACACACACACAAGACACACACACACAAGACACACACACACGCACAAGACACACACACACACGACACACGCACATGCACGCAAGACACACACACACACAAGACACACACACAAGACACACAAGACACACACACACACACATGACACACACACGACACACGACCAAGACACACACACACACACACAAGACACACACACAAGACACACACACACACACACACACACACACAAGACACACACACACACACACACACACACACACAAGACACACACAAGACACACACAAGACACACACAAGACACACACAAGACACACACACACACACAAGACACACACAAGACACACACACACACGAGACACACACACACACACGAGACACACACACACACAGGACACACACACCCACACGTACAAGACACACACACACACAAGACACACACACACACACACACACACACAAGACACACACACAAGACACACACACATAAGACACACACACACACAAGACACACACAAGACACACACACACACACACACACAAGACACACACAAGACACACACACAACACTCACACACACACAAGACACACACACACACACAAGACACACACACACACAAGACACACACACACACAAGACACACACACACACAAGACACACACACACACAAGACACACACACACACAGGACACACACACCCACACGCACAAGACACACACACGCACAAGACACACACACACACACACACAAGACACACACACACAAGACACACACACACACACACAAGACACACACACACACACAAGACACACACACACACACAGAAGACACACACATACACAAGACACACACACACACAAGACACACACACACAAGACACACACACACACAGACAAGATTCACACACACACACAAGACACACACACACACACAGAAGACACACACACACAGGACACACACAGACACACACAAGACACACACACAAGACACACACACAAGACACACACACAAGACACACACACAAGACACACACACAAGACACACACACAAAACACACACAAGACACACACACACGAGACACACACACACGCACACGGGACACACACACGAGACACACACACACACAAGACACACACACACACACCAGACACACACAAGACACACACACACACACAAGACACACACACACACACACACACAAGACACACACACACACACAAGACACACTCACAGACACAAAAGACACACTCTCAGACGCACAAGACACACACACACACACACAAGACACACACACACACACAAGACACACACACACAAGACACACACACACAGACAAGATTCACACACACACACAAGACACACACACACACACAAGATTCACACACACACACACACACACACAGAAGACACACACACATACACAAGACACATACACACACAAGACACACACACACAAGACACACACACAAGACACACACACACACACACAAGACACACACACACACACACACACACACACAAGACACACACACAAGACACACACACTCACAAGACACACACACACACAAGACACACACACACAAGGCACACACACACACACAAGACACACACACAAGACACACACACACACACACAAGACACACACACACACACAAGACACACACACACAAGACACACTCAGACACACAAGACACACACAGGCAAGACACACACACACAAGACACGCACACACAAGACACACACACACAAGACACACACACACGCACACAAGACACACACAAGACACACACACAAGACACACGAGACACACACACACACACAAGACACACGCACACACACACAAGACAAAGACACACACACAAGACAAAGACACACACACACACAAGACACACACACACACAAGACACACACACACAAGACACACACACACAAGACACACAAACACACACACAAGACACACACACACAAGACACACACACACACTTACAAGACACACACATACACACAAGACACACACACAAACAAGACACACACACGCACAAGACACACACACACAAGACACACACACACACACACACACAAGACACACACACACACAAGACACACACATACACACACACAAGACACACACATACACACACACAAGACACACACACACACACACAAGACACACACAAGACACACACAAACAAGACACACACATACACACACACAAGACACACACACACACAAGACACACACACACACACACACGCAAGACACACACACACACGCAAGACACACACACACACAAGACACACA
>JANJGN010000003.1:157681205-157693705 GCA_026770705.1 Isurus oxyrinchus | reverse complement strand
ACACACACACAAGACACACACACACACAAGACACACACACACACAAGACACACACACATACAAGACACACACACACACAAAAGACACACACACACACAGGACACACACACACACACGCACAAGACACACACACACACACCCAAGGCACACACACACACACACAAGGCACACACACACACAAGATTCACACACACACAGAAGACACACACACATGCACAAGACACACACGCACACACAAGGCACACACACACACATACAAGACACACACACAAGACACACACACAAGACACACACACACACACGAGACACACACAAGAAACACACACACACACAAGACACACACACACACAAGACACACACACAAGACACACACATGCACGCAAGACACACACACACAAGACATACAAGACACACACACACACACGACACACACGACACGCACACACATGACACACACACACGACACGCACACACACAACACACACACACACACACACAACACACACACACACACACACAAGACACACACACACAAGACACACACACACAAGACACACACACACAAGACACACACACAAGGCACACACACACACACACACACACACACACACACACACACACACACACAAGACACACACACACACACACACACAAGACACACACACACACACAAGACACACACACACACAAGACACATACACACACACACATGACACACACACAAAACACACACACACACACACAAGACACACACACACACAAGACACACACACACAGGACACACACACACACATGCACAAGACACACACACACACACACAAGACACACACCCACAAGACACACACACACACAAGACACACACACACACAAGATTAACACACACACACAAGACACACACACACACAAGATTAACACACACACACAAGACACACACACACAAGACACACACACACACAAGACACACACACACACTGGACACACACACACAACACACACGCACAAGACACACGCACAAGACACACACACAAGACACACACACAAGACACACACACAAGACACACACACAAGACACACATACACACACACACAAGACACACACACACAAGACACACTCACTGGCACACAAGACACACACACACACACAAGACACACACACACAAGACACCCACACACACAAGACACACACACGCACACAAGACACACACACACACACGAGACACACACACACACACGAGACACACACACACACACGAGACACACACACACACACACAAGACACACACACACACACACACACAAGACACACACACACACACAAGACACACACACACACACAAGACACACACACACACACACAAGACACACTCACAAGACACACTCACAGGCACACAAGACACACACAAGACACACACACACACAAGACACACACACACACACAAGACACACACACACAAACACAAGACACACACACACATGCAAGACACACACACACACACACACACACAAGACACACACACACACACAAGACACACACACACAAGACACACACACACACACACACAAGACACACACACACAAGACACACAAGACACACACACACACACACACACAAGACACACACACACACACAAGACACACACACACACACAAGACACACTCACAGACACACAAGACACACTCACAGACACACAAGACACACACACACAAGACACACACGCACACACAAGACACACACACACACACAAGACACACACACAAGACACACACACACACACAAGACACACACACACACAAGACACACACACACACAAGACACACACACACACAAGACACACACACAAGACACACACACAGGACACACACACACACAAGACACACACACACAAGACACACACACACAAGACACACACTCACACACACACACACAGACAAGACACACACTCACACACAAGACACACACACACACAAACACACAAGACACACACACACACACACAAGACACACACACACAAGACACACACACACAAGACATACACACACACATACTCACAAGACACACATACACACAAGACACACACACACACACACACAAGACACACACAAACACACACAAGACACACACACACAAAGACACACACACACACACACGACACACACACACACGCAAGACACACACACACACGCAAGACACACACACACGCAAGACACACACACACAAACACACACACAAGACACACACACACAAGACACACACACACACAAGACACACACCAGACACACACCAGACACACACAAGACACACACAAGACACACACAAGACACACACAAGACACACACAAGACACACACACACACACACAAGACATACACACACAAGAAACACACACACACACACACACAAGACACACACACATCCACGCAAGACACACAGACACACAAGACACACACACACACACAAGACACACACACACACACATGACACACACACACAAGACATACACACACACATCCTCACAAGACACACATACACGCAAGACACACACACACACACAAGACACACACACACACACACACAAAGACACACACACACACACACACAAGACACACACACACACAAGACACACACACACACGCAAGACACACATACACAAACACACACACAAGACACACACACACAAGACACACACACACAAGACACACACACAAGACACACACACACACAAGACATACACACACAAGACACACACACACAAGACACACACACACAAGACACACACACACAAGACAGACACACACAAGACACACACACACACACACAAGACACACACACACACACAAGACACACACACACAAGACACACACACACAAGACACACACACACAAGACACACACACACACACACAAGACACACACACACACACAAGACACACACACACAAGACACACACACACAAGACACACACACACAAGACACACACACACACACACAAGACACACAAGACACACACACACGCACAAGACACACACACACACACACAAGACACACACACACACAAGACACACACACACAAGATACACACACGTGCACACAAGATTCACACACACACACAAGACACAAACACACACAGAAGACACCACACACATACGACACACACACACACAAGACACACACACACACACACAAGACACACACACACAAGACACACACACACACACACACACACACACACACACACACGAGACACACACACACACACAAGACACACACACAACACAAGACACACACACACACACACACACACAAGACACACACACACAAGACACACTCACAGACACACAAGACACACAAGACACACACACACACAAGACACACACACACACACACAAAAGACACAACTACAGGACACACACACACACACGCACAAGACACACACACACACACACACACACGCACAAGACACACACACACACACACACACACACACAAGGCACACACACACAAGACACACACACACAAGACACACTCACACACAAGACACACTCACACACAAGACACACTCACACACAAGACACACACACACAAGACACACACACACAAGACACACACACACAAGACACACACACACAAGACACACACACACAAGACACACACACAAGACACACACACACAAGACACACACACACACACTCAAGACACACACACACACACTCAAGACACACACACACACACACACACGACACACTCACACACAAGACACACTCACACACAAGACACACACACACACACAAGACACACACACACACAAGACACACACACACAAGACACACACACACAAGACACACACACACAAGACAGGCACACAAGACACACACAAGACACACTCACACAAGACACACACACACACAAGATATACACACACACAAGATATACACACACAAGACACACACAAGACTCACACAAGACACACTCACACACAAGACACACACACGCACAAGACGCACACACAAGACACACACACACATGACACACACACACACAAGACAGACACACAAGACACACACACACAACACACACAAAAGACACACAACACACACAAAAGACACACAAGACACACACAAGACACACACACACACAAGACACACACACATGACACACACACACACAAGACAGACACACACACACACAAGACACACAAAAGACACACACACACAAGACACACACACAAGACACACACACAAGACACACACACACACACAAGACACACACATACACACAAGACACACACACACACACACACAAGGCACATTCACACAGAAGACACTCTCACACACAAGACACACACACACACAAGACACACACACACAAGACACACACACACAAGACACACACACACAAGACACACACACACAAGACACACACACACACACACTCAAGACACACACACACACTCAAGACACACACACACACACACACACACGACACACTCACACACAAGACACACTCACACACAAGACACACACACGAGACACACACACGAGACACACACACAAGACACACACACAAGTCACACACACAAGACACACACACAAGACACACACACAAGACACACACACAAGACACACATACACACACACACAAGACACACACACACAAGACACACTCACAGGCACACAAGACACACACACACACAAGACACACACACACAAGACACCCACACACACAAGACACACACACGCACACAAGACACACACACGCACACAAGACACACACACACACACGAGACACACACACACACACAAGACACACACACACACAAGACACACACACACACAAGACACACACACACACACACACAAGACACACACACACACACACAAGACACACACACACACACACAAGACACACTCACACAAGACACACTCACAGGCACACAAGACACACACACACAAGACACACACACACACAAGACACACACACACACACAAGACACACACACACACACAAGACACACACACACACGCATGACACACACACACACACACACACAAGACACACACACACACACACACACACAAGACACACACACAAGACACACACACACACACACAAGACACACAAGACACACACACACACACACACGCGACACACACACACACAAGACACACACACACACACAAGACACACTCACAGACACACAAGACACACGCACACACAAGACACACACACACACACAAGACACACACGCACACACAAGACACACACACACACACAAGAAACACACACACACAAGACACACACACAAGACACACACACACACAAGACACACACACAAGACACACACACACACACAAGAAACACACACACACACAAGACCCACACACAAGACACACACACACACAAGACACACACACACACAAGACACACACACACACAAGACACACACACACAAGACACACACACAGGACACACACACACACAAGACACACACACACAAGACACACACTCACACACACACACACACACACACACACAAGACACACACTCACACACAAGACACACACACACACAAACACACAAGACACACACACACACACACACAAGACACACACACACAAGACACACACACACATACTCACAAGACACACATACACACAAGACACACACACACACACACACACACACGACACACACAAACACACACAAGCCACACACACACAAAGACACACACACACAAGACACACACACACACGCAAGACACACACACACACGCAAGACACACACACACACAAACACACACACAAGACACACACACACAAGACACACACACACACAAGACACACACAAGACACACACAAGACACACACAAGACACACACAAGACACACACAAGACACACACAAGACACACACACACACACAAGACATACACACACAAGAAACACACACACACACTCACACAAGACACACACACATCCACGCAAGACACACAGACACACACAAGACACACACACATCCACGCAAGACACACAGACACACAAGACACACACACACACAAGACACACACACACATACATGACACACACACACAAGACATACACACACACATCCTCACAAGACACACATACACACAAGACACACACACACACACACAAGACACACACAAACACACACAAGACACACACACACAAAGACACACACACACACACACAAGACACACACACACACAAGACACACACACACACGCAAGACACACACACGCAAGACACACACACACAAACACACACACAAGACACACACACACAAGACACACACACACAAGACACACACAAGACACACACAAGACACACACACACACACAAGACATACACACACAAGAAACACACACACACACACACACAAGACACACACACATCCACGCAAGACACACAGACACACAAGACACACACATGACACACACACACAAGACATACACACACACATCCTCACAAGACACACATACACACAAGACACACACACACACACAAGACACACACAAACACACACAAGACACACACACACAAAGACACACACACACACACACACACACAAGACACACACACACACAAGACACACACACACACGCAAGACACACACACACACGCAAGACACACACACACAAACACACAAGACACACACACACAAGACACACACACACAAGACACACACAAGACACACACAAGACACACACACACACACAAGACATACACACACAAGAAACACACACACACACACAAGACACACACACACACAAGACACACACACATGCATGCAAGACACACAGACACACAAGACACACACACACACAAGACACACACTCACACATGACACACACACACACACGACACACACACACAAAAGACACACACACGACACACACACACACAAAAGACACACACACACAAGACACACACACACACACACAAGACACACACACTCACAAGACACACACACACAAGACACACACACACACACACACACATGACACACATGACACACACACACACAAGACACACACACACACACACAAGACATACACACACAAGACACACACACACAAGACACACACACACAAGACACACACACAAGACACACACACACACACACAAGATACACACACACACAAGACACACACACACACACAAGACACACACACACAAGACACACACACACACACACACAAGACACACACACGCACAAGACACACACACACACACACACACACACGACACACACACACACAAGACACACACACACAAGATACACACACGTGCACACAAGATTCACACACACACACAAGACACAAACACACACAGAAGACACCACACACATACGACACACACACACACAAGACACACACACACACAAGACACACACACACACACACACGAGACACACACACACACACGAGACACACACACACACACGAGACACACACACACACACAAGACACACACACAACACAAGACACACACACACACACACACAAGACACACACACACAAGACGCACTCACAGACACACAAGACACACAAGACACACACACACAAGACACACACACACACACAAGACACACACACACACACACGCACAAGACACACACACACACACACACACAAGACACACACACACAGGACACACACACACACACACACGCACAAGACACACACACACACACACAAGGCACACACACACACACACAAGGCACACACACACACAAGATTCACACACACACAGAAGACACACACACATGCACAAGACACACACGCACACACAAGGCACACACACACACATACAAGACACACACACAAGACACACACACAAGACACACACACACACACGAGACACACACACAAGAAACACACACACACACAAGACACACACACACACAAGACACACACACACGACACACACATGCACGCAAGACACACACACACAAGACATACAAGACACACACACACACACGACACACACGACACGCACACACATGACACACACACACGACACGCACACACACAACACACACACACACACACAAGACACACACACACACACAAGACACACACACAAGACACACACACACAAGACACACACACACAAGACACACACACAAGGCACACACACACACACACACACACACACACACACACAAAGACACACACACACACACACACACAAGACACACACACACACACAAGACACACACACACACAAGACACATACACACACACACATGACACACACACAAAACACACACACACACACACAAGACACACACACACACAAGACACACACACACAGGACACACACACACACATGCACAAGACACACACACACACACACAAGACACACACCCACAAGACACACACACACACAAGACACACACACACACAAGATTAACACACACACACAAGACACACACACACACAAGATTAACACACACACACAAGACACACACACACACACACACACACAAGACACACACACACACAAGACACACACACACACTGGACACACACACACAACACACACGCACAAGACACACACACAAGACACACACACAAGACACACACACAAGACACACACACAAGACACACACACAAGACACACATACACACACACACAAGACACACACACACAAGACACACTCACAGGCACACAAGACACACACACACACACAAGACACACACACACAAGACACCCACACACACGAGACACACACACACACACGAGACACACACACACACACACACACAAGACACACACACACACACACACACAAGACACACACACACACACAAGACACACACACACACACAAGACACACACACACACACACAAGACACACTCACAAGACACACTCACAGGCACACAAGACACACACACACAAGACACACACACACACAAGACACACACACACACACAAGACACACACACACACACAAGACACACACACACAAACACAAGACACACACACACATGCAAGACACACACACACACACACACACAAGACACACACACACACACAAGACACACACACACAAGACACACACACACACACACACAAGACACACACACACAAGACACACAAGACACACACACACACACACACACACAAGACACACACACACACACAAGACACACACACACACACAAGACACACTCACAGACACACAAGACACACTCACAGACACACAAGACACACACACACAAGACACACACGCACACACAAGACACACACACACACACAAGACACACACACAAGACACACACACACACACAAGAAACACACACACACACAAGACACACACACACACAAGACACACACACACACAGGACACACACACACACAAGACACACACACACAAGACACACACTCACACACACACACACACACACAAGACACACACTCACACACAAGACACACACACACACAAACACACAAGACACACACACACACACACAAGACACACACACACAAGACACACACACACAAGACATACACACACACATACTCACAAGACACACATACACACAAGACACACACACAAACACACACAAGACACACACACACAAAGACACACACACACACACACACGACACACACACACACGCAAGACACACACACACACGCAAGACACACACACACGCAAGACACACACACACAAACACACACACAAGACACGCACACACAAGACACACACACACACAAGACACACACCAGACACACACCAGACACACACCAGACACACACAAGACACACACAAGACACACACAAGACACACACAAGACACACACACACACACACAAGACATACACACACAAGAAACACACACACACACACACAAGACACACACACATCCACGCAAGACACACAGACACACAAGACACACACACACACACAAGACACACACACACACACATGACACACACACACAAGACATACACACACACATCCTCACAAGACACACATACACGCAAGACACACACACACACACAAGACACACACACACACACACACACACACAAAGACACACACACAAGACACACACACACACACAAGACACACACACACACGCAAGACACACATACACAAACACACACACAAGACACACACACACAAGACACACACACACAAGACACACACACACAAGACACACACACACAAGACACACACACACAAGACACACACACACAAGACACACACACACAAGACACACACACACAAGACAGACACACACAAGACACACACACACACAAGACACACACACACACACAAGACACACACACACAAGACACACACACACAAGACACACACACACAAGACACACACACACAAGACACACACACACACACAAGACACACACACACAAGGCACACACACACAAGACACACACACACAAGACACACACACACACACAAGACACACAAGACACACACACACGCACAAGACACACACACACACACACACACAAGACACACACACACACAAGACACACACACACAAGATACACACACGTGCACACAAGATTCACACACACACACAAGACACAAACACACACAGAAGACACCACACACATACGACACACACACACACAAGACACACACACACACACACAAGACACACACACACAAGACACACACACAAGACACACACACACACACACACACACACACACACACGAGACACACACACACACACGAGACACACACACACACACGAGACACACACACACACACAAGACACACACACAACACAAGACACACACACACACACACACACACACACACACAAGACACACACACACAAGACACACTCACAGACACACAAGACACACAAGACACACACACACACAAGACACACACACACACACACAAAAGACACACACACAGGACACACACACACACACACACGCACAAGACACACACACACACACACACACACACACACACACAAGACACACACACACACACACACACAAGACACACACACACACAAGACACACACACACAAGATACACACACGTGCACACAAGATTCACACACACACACAAGACACAAACACACACAGAAGACACCACACACATACGACACACACACACACAAGACACACACACACACACACAAGACACACACACACACAAGACACACACACACAAGATACACACACGTGCACACAAGATTCACACACACACACAAGACACAAACACACACAGAAGACACCACACACATACGACACACACACACACAAGACACACACACACACACACAAGACACACACACACAAGACACACACACACACACACACACACACACACACACACACACGAGACACACACACACACACGAGACACACACACACACAAGACACACTCACACACAAGACACACACACACAAGACGCACACACACAAGACACACACACACAAGACACACACACACAAGACACACACACACAAGACACACACACACAAGACACACACACACACACTCAAGACACACACACACACTCAAGACACACACACACACACACACACGACACACTCACACACAAGACACACTCACACACAAGACACACACACACACACAAGACACACACACACACACAAGACACACACACACACACAAGACACACACACACAAGACACACACACACAAGACAGGCACACAAGACACACACAAGACACACTCACACAAGACACACACACACACAAGATATACACACACACAAGATATACACACACAATACACACACAAGACTCACACAAGACACACTCACACACAAGACACACACACACACAAGACGCACACACAAGACACACACACACATGACACACACACACACAAGACAGACACACAAGACACACACACACAACACACACAAAAGACACACAACACACACAAAAGACACACAAGACACACACAAGACACACACACACACACAAGACACACACACACATGACACACACACACACAAGACAGACACACACACACACAAGACACACAAAAGACACACACACACAAGACACACACACAAGACACACACACAAGACACACACATACACACAAGACACACACACACACACACACAAGGCACACTCACACAGAAGACACTCTCACACACAAGGCACACACACACACAAGACACACACACACAAGACACACACACAAGACACACACACAAGACACACACACAAGACACACACACACACAAGACACACACAAGCAAGACACACAAACACAAGCCACACAAACACAAGACACGCACACAATACACACACACACAAGACATACACACACAAGACACATACAAGACACACACACACACAAGACACACTCACACACAAGACACACACACACAAGACACACTCACACACAAGACACACTCACACACAAGACACACTCACAAAGAAGACACGCACACACAAGACACACACACACACAAGACACACTCACACACAAGACACAC
>JANJGN010000003.1:152436727-152466105 GCA_026770705.1 Isurus oxyrinchus | reverse complement strand
GGGAAAATGAGGGAGGAAGGGGTAAATGAGGGAGGAGGGGTGGAAATGAGGGAGGAAGGGGGAAATGAGGGGGGGAAGGGAGAAATGAGGGAGGAGGGGGGGAAATGAGTGAGGAGAGAGGAAGTGAGTGAGGGGGGAAATGAGTGAGGAGGGGGAAATGAGATAGCAGCGGGAAATGAGAGAGGAGGGGAGAATGAGGGAAGGGGGGAAATGAGGGAGGAAGGGGGAAATGAGGGAGGAAGTGGGGAAATGAGGGAGGAGGGGAAAATGAGGGTGGAAGGGTGGTATGAGGGAGGAAGGGGGGAAATGAGATGGAGGGGTGGAAATGAGGGAGGAAGGGGGAAATGAGACAGGAAGGGGGAAATGCGGGAGGAGGGGGAAATGAGGGAGGAGGGGGGAAATGAGTGAGGAGGGTTGGAAATTAGGGAGGGGGAAATGAGGGTGGGGGGAAATGAGGGATGGTGGGAAATGAGGGAGGGGAAAATAAGGGAGGGGAAATGAGGGAGAGGGAAATGAGGGAGGGGGAATGAGGGAGGGTGGCAGAAATGAGGGAAGATGGGGAAATGAACGAGTAACGGGAGGAAATGGGGGATGAGAAATGATGGGGCAGAAATGAGGGACGGAAGGGGAGGGGGAAATGAGGCATGGGAGGGGAAATGAGGGAAGGAGGGGGGAAATGAGGGGAAAGGGGAAATGAGGGAGGAGTGGGGGCAGAAATGGGGGAGAGGGAATGATGGGGCAGAAATGAGGGAGGGGAGGGGAGGGGGAAATGAGGGAGGAAGGGGGAAATGAGGCCAAGGGGAAATGAGGATCGAATGGGGGAAATGAGGGAGGAGCGGGGGGATTGAGAGAGGAGCAGGGTTATCTGTGGGGGGAGGGGTGAAATGGGGGAAGGGGAATGATGGGGGAGAAACGAGGGAGGGTTAGGGTTAGGTTTAGGGTTAGGGGAGGGGATATGAAGGAGGAAGGATGAAATGAGGGAGGAGGGGGGAAATGAGGGAGGGGGAAATGAGGTAGGGGGGGAAATGAGGGAGGACGGGGGAAATGAGGGAGGGGGAAATGAGGGAGAGGGGGAAATGAGGGAGGAGGGGAGGAAATGAGGGAGGAGGGGGAAATGAGGGAGGGGAAATGAGGGAGGAGGGGGAAAATGAGGGAGGAAGGTGGAAATGAGTGGGAAGGGGGAAATGATGGGGGAGAAATGAGGGAGACCAGGGGTGGGGAAATGAGGGAGAGGAGGAAATGAGGGAGGAGGGGGAAATGAGGGAGGAGAAATGAGGGAGGCGGGGAAATGAGGGAGGGGGAAATGAGGGTGAAGGAGAAATGAGGGAGGAAGGGGGAAATGAGGGAGGGGCCAATGAGTGTGGTGGGCGAAATGAGGGAGGAGGGGGGAAATGAGGTAGCAGGAGGGAAAGAGGGTGGGGGGGGAATGAGGGAGAAGCGGGAGGGAAATGATGGAGGAGGGGGAATTGAGGGAGTAGGGGGAATGTGGGAGCATGGGGGAAATGAGGGAGGGGAAATGAGGGGGGGAAATCAGGTGAGGGGGAAATGAGGGAGTAGGGGGAAATGAGGGAGGGGAAATGAGGGAGGAGGGGGAAATGAGGGAGAGGAAATGAGGGAGGAGGTGAGGAAATGAGGGAGGAGGGGAAATGAGGGAGGGGGAAATGAGGGAGTGGGAGAAATGAGGGAGGAAGGGGGAAATGAGCGAGGGGCCAATGAGTGTGGTGGGGAAATGAGGGAGGAGGGGGGAAATGAGGGAGGAGGAGGGAATGAGGGTGGGGGGAATGAGGGAGAAGGGGGAGGGAAATGAGGGAGGAGGGGGAATTGAAGGAGGAGGGGAAATGTGGGAGCATGGGGGAAATGAGGGAGGGGAAATGAGGGAGGGGGAAATCAGGCGAGGGGGAACTGAGGGAGGAGGGGGAAATGAGGGAGGGGAAATGAGGGAGGAGGGGGAAATGAGGGAGAGGAAATGAGGGAGTAGGGGAGGAAATGAGGGAGGAGGGGAAATGAGGGAGGGGGAAATGAGGGAGTGGGAGAAATGAGGGAGGAAGGGGGAAATGAGCGAGGGGCCAATGAGTGTGGTGGGGAAATGAGGGAGGAGAGGGGAAATGAGGGAGGAGGAGGGAATGAGGGTGGGGGGAATGAGGGAGAAGAGGGAGGGAAATGAGGGAGGAGGGGGAATTGAGGGAGGAGGGGGAATGTGGGAGCATGGGGGAAATGAGGGAGGGGAAATGGGGGAGGGGGGAAATCAGGCGAGGGGGGAAATGAGGGAGGAGGGGGAAATAAGGGAGCAGGGGAGGAAATGAGGGAGGAGGGGGAAATGAGGGAGGGGAAATGAGGGAGGAGGGGGAAATGAGGTAGAGGGAATGAGGGAGGAGGGGAGGAAATGAGGGAGGAGGGGAAATGAGGGAGGGGGAAATGAGGGAGAGGGAGAAATGAGGGAGGAAGGGGGGAAATGAGGGAGGGGCCAATGAGTGTGGTGGGGGAAATGAGGGAGGAGGGGGAAATGAGGGTGGACAGTGGAAATGAGGGAAGATCGGGGGAAATGAGGGAGGAGCAGGGGAAATGGGAGAGGGGGATTGATAGGGCAGAAATGAGGGAGGGGAGGGGGAAATGAGGGGGGAGAGGGAAATGAGGGATGGGAAATGAGGGAGGAGGGGAGGGGGAAATGAGAGAGCAGGGGAGGGGGAAATGAGGGAGGGGGAAATGAGGGAGGTGCGTGGAAATGAGGGAGGATGTGGGGGAAATGAGGGAGGAGGGGGTAAATGCGGGAGGAAGGAGGAAATGAGGGATGGGTGAAATGAGGGAGGAAGGGGAAATGAGGGAGCATGGGGAAAATAAGGGAGGAGGGGAAATAAAGGAGGGGAAAATGTGGTGGGGGAAATGAGGGAAGAGTCGGAGAAATGAGGGGGAGGGAGGAAATGGGGGAGGGGGAAAGATGGGGCAGAAATGCGGGAGTGGAGGGGGAAATACGGGAGGGAAGGGGAGGGGAGGGGAAATGAGGGATGAAGGGAGAAATGAGGGGGAAGGGGGAAATGAGGAAGTAGCGGGAGGAAATGAGGGAGGAGTGGGGTTAATGAGGGAGGTGCGGGGTGAAATGAGGGGGGAGAGGGTAAATGGGGGAGGGAGAATGATGGGGGGAAATGAGGGAGGAGCAGAGGTAGAAATGGGGGAGGGGCATATGATGGGGCAGAAATGCGGGAGGAAAGGGTGGGGGGGAAATGAGGGAGGTAGGGGGAAATGAAGGAGGAGGGGGAAATGAAGGAGTAGGGGAGGGAAATGAGGGAGGAGGGACAAATGAGGGTGGGGGAAATGAGGGAGGGAGAAATGAGGGAGGAGTGGGAAATGAGGGAGGAGGGAGGAATGTGGGAGCATGAGGGAAATGAGGGAGGAGGGGAGGAATTGAGGGAGGAGGGGGAAATGAGGGAGGGGAAAATGAGGGAGGAGGAGGAATGAGGGAGGAGGGGGAAATGAGGGAGGGGAAATGAGGGAGAGGGTGAAATGAGGGAGGAAGTGGGAAATGAGGGAGGAAGGGGAGTGGAAAAATGAGGGAGGTAGGGGTGGCGGGAAATGAGGGTGGAAGGGACAGAAATGAGGGAGGAAGGGGGCAAAATGAGGGAGGAAGGGGGAAGGAGGGAGGGGAGAATGGGAGGAGGGGGAAATGAGGGAGGAGGGGGGCAATGAGGGAGGAGAGGAGGGGTAAATGAGGGAGGAGGGAAGGGGGAAATGACAGAGCAGAAATGAGGGAGGAAGGGGGGAAATGAGGAAGGAAGGGAGAAATGAGGGAGAACGTGGGGGAAATGAGGAAGGAGGGGGAAATGAGAGAGGGGGAAATGAGGGAGGAGAGGATTTGAGTGAGGGGGAAATGAATGAGGGGGGGAAATGAGGTAGCAGGGGGAAATGAGAGATGGGGGAATGAGGGAGGAGGGGGGGAAATGAGGGAGGGGGAAATGAGGGAGGAAGGGGGGTGGAATGAGGGAGGAGGGAGAAATGAGGGAGGAAGGGGGAAATGAGGGAGGAAGTGGGGAAATGAGGGAGGAAGGGGAAAATGAGGGAGGAAGGGGTAAATGAGGGAGGAGGGGTGGAAATGAGGGAGGAAGGGGGAAATGAGGGGAGGAAGGGAGAAATGAGGGAGGAGGGGGGGAAATGAGTGAGGAGAGAGGAAGTGAGTGAGGGGGAAATGAGTGAGGAGGGGGAAATGAGATAGCAGCGGGAAATGAGAGAGGAGGGGAGAATGAGGGAAGGGGGGAAATGAGGGAGGAAGGGGGAAATGAGGGAGGAAGTGGGGAAATGAGGGAGGAGGGGAAAATGAGGGTGGAAGGGTGGTATGAGGGAGGAAGGGGGGAAATGAGATGGAGGGGTGGAAATGAGGGAGGAAGGGGGGAAATGAGACAGGAAGGGGGAAATGCGGGAGGAGGGGGAAATGAGGGAGGAGGGGGGAAATGAGTGAGGAGGGTTGGAAATTAGGGAGGGGGAAATGAGGGTGGGGGGAAATGAGGGATGGTGGGAAATGAGGGAGGGGGAAAATAAGGGAGGGGAAATGAGGGAGAGGGAAATGAGGGAGGGGGAATGAGGGAGGGTGGCAGAAATGAGGGAAGATGGGGAAATGAACGAGTAACGGGAGGAAATGGGGGATGAGAAATGATGGGGCAGAAATGAGGGACGGAAGGGGAGGGGGAAATGAGGCATGGGAGGGGAAATGAGGGAAGGAGGGGGGAAATGAGGGGAAAGGGGAAATGAGGGAGGAGTGGGGGCAGAAATGGGGGAGAGGGAATGATGGGGCAGAAATGAGGGAGGGGAGGGGAGGGGGAAATGAGGGAGGAAGGGGGAAATGAGGCCAAGGGGAAATGAGGATCGAATGGGGGAAATGAGGGAGGAGCGGGGGGATTGAGAGAGGAGCAGGGTTATCTGTGGGGGGAGGGGTGAAATGGGGGAAGGGGAATGATGGGGGAGAAACGAGGGAGGGTTAGGGTTAGGTTTAGGGTTAGGGGAGGGGATATGAAGGAGGAAGGATGAAATGAGGGAGGAGGGGGAAATGAGGGAGGGGGAAATGAGGTAGGGGGGGGAAATGAGGGAGGACGGGGGAAATGAGGGAGGGGGAAATGAGGGAGAGGGGGGAAATGAGGGAGGAGGGGAGGAAATGAGGGAGGAGGGGGAAATGAGGGAGGGGAAATGAGGGAGGAGGGGGAAAATGAGGGAGGAAGGTGGAAATGAGTGGGAAGGGGGAAATGATGGGGGAGAAATGAGGGAGACCAGGGGTGGGGAAATGAGGGAGAGGAGGAAATGAGGGAGGAGGGGGAAATGAGGGAGGAGAAATGAAGGAGGCGGGGAAATGAGGGAGGGGGAAATGAGGGTGAAGGAGAAATGAGGGAGGAAGGGGGAAATGAGGGAGGGGCCAATGAGTGTGGTGGGCGAAATGAGGGAGGAGGGGGGGAAATGAGGTAGCAGGAGGGAAAGAGGGTGGGGGGAATGAGGGAGAAGCGGGAGGGAAATGATGGAGGAGGGGGAATTGAGGGAGTAGGGGGAATGTGGGAGCATGGGGGAAATGAGGGAGGGGAAATGAGGGGGGGAAATCAGGTGAGGGGGAAATGAGGGAGTAGGGGGAAATGAGGGAGGGGAAATGAGGGAGGAGGGGGGAAATGAGGGAGAGGAAATGAGGGAGGAGGTGAGGAAATGAGGGAGGAGGGGAAATGAGGGAGGGGGAAATGAGGGAGTGGGAGAAATGAGGGAGGAAGGGGGAAATGAGCGAGGGGCCAATGAGTGTGGTGGGGAAATGAGGGAGGAGGGGGGAAATGAGGGAGGAGGAGGGAATGAGGGTGGGGGGAATGAGGGAGAAGGGGGAGGGAAATGAGGGAGGAGGGGGAATTGAAGGAGGAGGGGAAATGTGGGAGCATGGGGGAAATGAGGGAGGGGAAATGAGGGAGGGGGAAATCAGGCGAGGGGGAACTGAGGGAGGAGGGGGGAAATGAGGGAGGGGAAATGAGGGAGGAGGGGGAAATGAGGGAGAGGAAATGAGGGAGTAGGGGAGGAAATGAGGGAGGAGGGGAAATGAGGGAGGGGGGAAATGAGGGAGTGGGAGAAATGAGGGAGGAAGGGGGAAATGAGCGAGGGGCCAATGAGTGTGGTGGGGAAATGAGGGAGGAGAGGGGAAATGAGGGAGGAGGAGGGAATGAGGGTGGGGGGAATGAGGGAGAAGAGGGAGGGAAATGAGGGAGGAGGGGGAATTGAGGGAGGAGGGGGAATGTGGGAGCATGGGGGAAATGAGGGAGGGGAAATGGGGGAGGGGGAAATCAGGCGAGGGGGAAATGAGGGAGGAGGGGGAAATAAGGGAGCAGGGGAGGAAATGAGGGAGGAGGGGGAAATGAGGGAGGGGAAATGAGGGAGGAGGGGGAAATGAGGTAGAGGGAATGAGGGAGGAGGGGAGGAAATGAGGGAGGAGGGGAAATGAGGGAGGGGGAAATGAGGGAGAGGGAGAAATGAGGGAGGAAGGGGGAAATGAGGGAGGGGCCAATGAGTGTGGTGGGGGAAATGAGGGAGGAGGGGGAAATGAGGGTGGACAGTGGAAATGAGGGAAGATCGGGGGAAATGAGGGAGGAGCAGGGGAAATGGGAGAGGGGGATTGATAGGGCAGAAATGAGGGAGGGGAGGGGGAAATGAGGGGGGGAGAGGGAAATGAGGGATGGGAAATGAGGGAGGAGGGGAGGGGGAAATGAGAGAGCAGGGGAGGGGGAAATGAGGGAGGGGGAAATGAGGGAGGTGCGTGGAAATGAGGGAGGATGTGGGGGAAATGAGGGAGGAGGGGGTAAATGCGGGAGGAAGGAGGAAATGAGGGATGGGTGAAATGAGGGAGGAAGGGGAAATGAGGGAGCATGGGGAAAATAAGGGAGGAGGGGAAATAAAGGAGGGGAAAATGTGGTGGGGGAAATGAGGGAAGAGTCGGAGAAATGAGGGGGAGGGAGGAAATGGGGGAGGGGGAAAGATGGGGCAGAAATGCGGGAGTGGAGGGGGAAATACGGGAGGGAAGGGGAGGGGAGGGGAAATGAGGGATGAAGGGAGAAATGAGGGGGAAGGGGGAAATGAGGAAGTAGCGGGAGGAAATGAGGGAGGAGTGGGGTTAATGAGGGAGGTGCGGGGTGAAATGAGGGGGGAGAGGGTAAATGGGGGAGGGAGAATGATGGGGGGAAATGAGGGAGGAGCAGAGGTAGAAATGGGGGAGGGGCATATGATGGGGCAGAAATGCGGGAGGAAAGGGTGGGGGGAAATGAGGGAGGTAGGGGGAAATGAAGGAGGAGGGGGAAATGAAGGAGTAGGGGAGGGAAATGAGGGAGGAGGGACAAATGAGGGTGGGGGAAATGAGGGAGGGAGAAATGAGGGAGGAGTGGGAAATGAGGGAGGAGGGAGGAATGTGGGAGCATGAGGGAAATGAGGGAGGAGGGGAGGAATTGAGGGAGGAGGGGGAAATGAGGGAGGGGAAAATGAGGGAGGAGGAGGAATGAGGGAGGAGGGGGAAATGAGGGAGGGGAAATGAGGGAGAGGGTGAAATGAGGGAGGAAGTGGGAAATGAGGGAGGAAGGGGAGTGGAAAAATGAGGGAGGTAGGGGGTGGCGGGAAATGAGGGTGGAAGGGACAGAAATGAGGGAGGAAGGGGGCAAAATGAGGGAGGAGGGGGGTAATGAGGGTGGGGGGAATGAGCGAGGTGGGGAAGGGAAAGAGGTGAAGGGGGAATGAGTGGGAGGGAAAAGGGGGAAATGAGGGAGAGGGAATGGAGGAATGAGGGTGGGGGGAATTGGGGGAAATGAGGGAGGGGGAATTGGGGGAAATGAGGGAGGGGGGAATTGGTGGGAAATGCAGGAAGGGGGAATTGGGGGGAAATGAGGGATGGGGTGAGGGAGGGAGGGGGAAATGAGGGAGAAATGAGGGAGGTGAGGGGGGGAAATGAGGAAATGTGGGAGGTGGAGGGGAATGAGGGAGGGGAAAGGGGGAAATGAGGGGAGGAAATTAGGGGGAATTGCGGGGAAATGAGGAGGGAATGAAGGAGGGGGAGTTGGGGGAATGAGGGTGGGTGAATTGGGGGGAATGAGGGAGGTGGGGGGAATGAAGGCAGTGGGTGAAATGAGGGAGGGGAGGGGAAATGGGGGAGTAGAGGGGGAAATGAGGGAGGTGTGTGGAAATGAGGGATGGGCAGAAATGAGGGGAAGTGGAAAGGGGAATGAGGGGGGGGAATTGGGGGAAATTAGGGAGAAATGAGGGAGGGTGAGAGTGGAAATGAGGGAAGAAGGGGGAAAATGAGGGAGGAGGAGGGAAATGAGGGAGGATGGGAGGGAAATGAGGGAGGATGGGGGAAATGAGGGAGGAGGGGGAGGGAAATGAGGGAGGAGGGGGAAATGAGGGAGGAGGGGGAATGTGGGAGCATGGGGGAAATGAGGGAGGGGGAAATGAGGGAAGGGTAAATCAGGTGAGGGGGAAATGAGGGAGGAGGGGGAAATGAGGGAGGAGGGGAGGAAATGAGGGAGGTGGGGGAAATGAGGTAGGGGGAAATGAGGGAGGAGGTGGAAATGAGGGAGGGGGAATGAGGGAGGAGGAGAGGAAAAGAGGGAGGAGGGGGAAATGAGGGAGAGGGGGAAATGAGGGAGGAAGGGGGAAATGAGGGAGGGGCCAATGAGTGTGGTGGGGGAAATGAGGGAGAAGGGGGGAAATGTGGGTGGACAGTGGAAATGAGGGAAGATCGGGGGAAATGAGGGAGGAGGGGGTAAATGAGGGAGGAAGGGGGAAATGAGGGAGCATGGGGGAAATGAGGTAGGATGGGAAATAAGGGAGGAGGGGAAATAAGGGAGGGGGAAATGTGGTGGGGAGAAATGAGGGGGAGGGGGGAAATGGGGGAGGGGGAAAGATGGGGGAAATGAGGGAGGAGCAGGGGCGGAAATGGGGGAGGGGGAATAATAGGGCAGAAATGCAGGAGTGGAGGGGGAAATAAGGGAGGGAAGGGGAGGGGAGGGGGAAATGAGGGATGAAGGGGGAAATGAGGGGTAAGGGGGGAAATGAGGAAGTAGCAGGGGAAATGAGGGAGGAGTGGGGGAATGAGGGAGGTGCGGGGGGAAATGGGGGAGGGGGTAAATGGGGGAGGGGGAATGATGGGGGGAAATGAGGGAGGAGCAGAGGCAGAAATGGGGGAGGGGGAATGATGGGGCAGAAATGCGGGAGGAAGGGGTGGGGGGAAATGCGGGAGGTAGGGGGAAATCAGGGGGAGGGGGAAATGAAGGAGGAGGGGGAGGGAAATGAGGGAGGAGGGGCAAATGAGGGAGGAGGGGGAAATGAGGGGGGAAATGAGGGAGGAGTGGGAAATGAGGGAGGAGGGGGGAATGTGGGAGCATGGGGGAAATGAGGGAGGGGAAATAAGGGAGAAGCGGAGGAAATGAGGGAGGAGAGGGAAATGAGGGAGGGTAAAATGAGGGAGGAGGAGGAATGAGGGAGGAGGGGGAAATGAGGGAGGGGAAATGAGGGAGAGGGTAAAATGAGGGAGGAAGTGGGAAATGAGGGAGGAAGGGGAGTGGAAAAATGAGGGAGGTAGGGGTGGGGAGAAATGAGGGTGGAAGGGGTGGAAATGAGGGAGGAAGGGGGCAAAATGATGGAGGAAGGGGGATTGAGGGAGGAAGGGGGAAATGAGGGAGGAATGGGGAAAATGAGGGAAGAGGGGGGAATGAGGGTGGGGTGAATGAGGGAGGTGGGGAAGTGAAGGAGGTGAAAGGGGAATGAGTGGGAGGGAAAAGGGGGAAATGAGGGATGGGGAAATGAGGGAGAGGGAATGGGGGAATGAGGGTGGGGGAATTGGGGGAAATGAGGGCGGGGGAATTGGGGGGAAATGAGGGAGGGGGAATGGGGGGAAATGAGGGAGGAAGGGGGTGGAATGAGGGCAGAAGGGGGTAAATGAGGGAGGAAGGGGGAAAATGAGGGAAGAGGAGGGAAATGAGGGAGGACGGGGGAAATGAGGGAGGAGGGTGAGGGAAATGAGGGAGGAGGGGGAAATGAGGGAGGAGGGGGAATGTGGGAGCATGGGGAAATGAGGGAGGGTAAATCAGGCGAGGGGGAAATCAGGTGAGGGGGAAATGAGGGAGGAGGGGGAAATGAGGTAGGAGGGGAGGAAATGAGGGAGGAGGGGGAAATCAGGGAGGGGGAAATGAGGGAGAGGGGTAAATGAGGGGGGAAGGGGGAAATGAGGGAGGGGCCAATGAGTATGGTGGGGGAAATGAGGAGGAGGGGGGAAATGAAGGTGGACAGTGGAAATGAGGGAAGATCGGGGGAAATGAGGGAGGAGCAGGGGAAATGGAGAGGGGGATTGATAGGGCAGAAATGAGGGAAGGGAGGGGGAAATGAGGGGGGAGAAGGAAATGAGGGATGGGAAATGAGGGAGGAGGGGAGGGGGTAATGAGAGAGCAGGGGAGGGGGAAATGAGGGAGGTGCATGGAAATGAGGGAGGATGTGGGGGAAATGAGGGAGGAGGGGGTAAATGAGGGAGGAAGGGAGAAATGAGGGAGGGGTGAAATGAGGGAGGAGGGGGAAATGAGGGAGCATGGGGGAAATGAGGGAGGAGGGGAAATAAGGGAGGGGGAAATGTGGTGGGGGAAATGAGGGAGGAGTGGGGAGAAATGAGGGGGAGGGGGGAAATGGGGGAGGGGGAAAGATGGGGAAATGAGGGAGGAGCAGGGGCGGAAATGGGGAGGGAGAATGATGGGGCAGAAATGCGGGAGTGGAGGGGGAAATAAGGGAGGGAAGGGGAGGGGGAAATGAGGGATGAAGGGGGAAATGAGGGTGAAGGGGAAATGAGGAAGTAGTGGGGGCAAATGAGGGAGGAGCGGGGGGAATGAGGGAGGTGCGGGAGAAAATGAGGGGGGAGGGGGTAAATGGGGGAGGGGGAATGATGGGGGAAATGAGGGAGGAGCAGAGGTGGAAATGGGGGAGGGGCAAATGATGGGGCAGAAATGCGGAGGAAGGGTGAGGGGAAATGAGGGAGGTAGGGGGGAAATGAGGGAGGAGGGGGAAATGAAGGAAGAGGGGGAGGGAAATGAGGGAGGAGGGGCAAATGAGGGGGGAAGTGAGGGAGGGGAAATGAGGGAGGAGTGGGAAATGAGGGAGGAGGGGGGAATGTGGGAGCATGGAGGAAATGAGGGAGGGGAAATAAGGGAGGGGAAATCAGGCGAGGGGGAAATGAGGGAGGGTGAGGAAATGAGGGAGGAGGGGAGGAAATGAGGGAGGAGGGGGAAATGAGGGAGGGGAAATGAGGGAGAGGGTGAATTGAGGGAGGAAGTGGGAAATGAGGGAGGAAGGGGAGTGGAAAAATGAGGGAGGTAGGGGTGGGGGGAAATGAGGGTGGAAGGGGCAGAAATGAGGGAGGAAGGGGGCAAAATGAGGGAGGAGGGGGAATGAGGGTTGGGGAAATGAGCGAGGTGGTTAAGTGAAACAGGTGAAAGGGGAATGAGTGGGAGGGGAAAGGGGGAAATAAGGGATGGGAGAAATGAGGGAGAGGGAATGGAGGAATGAGGGTGGGGGGACTTGGGGGAAATGAGGGAGGTGGAATTGGGGGGAAATGCGGGAAGGGGAATTGGGGGAAATGAGGGTTGGGGATGAGGGAGGGAGGGGGAAATGAGGGAGAAATGAGGGAGGTGGAGGGGAATGAGGGGGAGGGGAAAGGGGGAAATGAGGGGAGGAAATGAGGGAGGGGGAATTGCGGGGAAATGAGGAGGGAATGAAGGAGGGGGTATTGGGGGAATGAGGGTGGGTGAATTGTGGGGAATGAGAGAGGTGTGGGAATGAAGGCAGTGGGCGAAATGAGGGAGGGGAGGGGAAGGGAAATGGGGGAGTAGAGGGGGAAATGAGGGAGGTGTGTGGAAATGAGGGATGGGCAGAAATGAGGGGAAGTGGAAAGGGGGAATGAGGGGGAATTGGGGGAAATTAGGGAGAAATGAGGGAGGGTGAGAGGGGAAATGAGGGAGGAAGGGGGTGGAATGAGGGCAGAAGGGGGGAAATGAGGAGGAAGGGGGTAAATGAGGGAGGAAGGGGAAAATGAGGGAGGAGGAGGGAAATGAGGGAGGATGGGTAAATGAGGGAGGAGGGGGAGGGAAATGAGGGAGGAGGGGGAAATGGGGGAATGTAGGAGCATGGGGGAATGAGGGAGGGGGAAATGAGGGAGGGGCAATCAGGCGAGGGGGAAATGAGGGAGGAGGGGGAAATGAGGGAGGAGGGGAGGAAATGAGGGAGGAGGGGGAAACAAGGGAGGGGGAAATGAGGGAGGAGGGGGAAATGAGGGAGGGGGAATGAGGGAGGAGGGGAGGAAATGAGGGGAGGAGGGGGAAATGAGGGAGGGGGAAATGAGGGAGAGGGGAAATGAGGGAGGAAGGGGGAAATGGGGGAGGGGGCAATGAGTGTGGTGGGGAAATGAGGGAGGAGGGGGGAAAATGATGGTGGAGAGTGGAAATGAGGGAAGATCGGGGGAAATGAGGGAGGAGCAGGGGAAATGGGAGAGGGGGATTGATAGGGCAGAAATGAGGGAGGGGGAAATGAGGGGGGAGAGGGAAATGAGGGATGGGAAATGATGGAGGAGGGGAGGGGGAAATGAGGGAGCAGGGGAGGGGGAAATGAGGGAGGTGCGTGGAAATGAGGGAGAATGTGGGGGAAATGAGGGAGGAGGGGGGAAATGAGGGAGGGGTGAAATGAGGGAGGAGGAGGGAAATGAGGGAGCATGGGGGAAATGAGGGAGGAGGGGAAATAAGGGAGGGGGAAATGTGGGGGGAAATGAGGGAGGAGTGTGGAGAAATGAGGGGGCGGGGGAAATGGGGGAGGGGGAAGATGGGGGAAATGAAGGAGGAGCAGGGGTGGAAATGGGGGAGGGGGAATGATGGGGCAGAAATGCGGGAGTGGAGGGGGAAATAAGGGAGGGAAGGGGAGGGGAGGGGGAAATGAAGGATGAAGGGGGAAATGAGGGGGAAGGGGGAAATGAGGAAGTAACGGGGGGAAATGAGGGAGAAGTGGGGGGTATGACGGAGGTGCGGGGGGGAAATGAGGGAGGTGGGGGAAATGAGGGGGGGCAGAAATGAGGGAGAGGGGAAAGGGGGGATTGTGGGGGGAAATTGGGGGAAATTAGGGAGAAATGAGGAGGGTGAGGGGGAAATGAGGGAGCTAGGGTGGAAATGAGGGAGGTGGGAGAAATGAGGGAGGTGGGGGAATAAGGGAGGTGGGGGAATGAGGGTGGTGGGGGGAATGAAGGAGGTGGGGAAATCAGGGAGGTGGGGGGAAATGAGGGACGTGAAGGAGGAATGAGGGGGTGGGGAGGGGAATGAGGGTGGGGAAATGAGGGAATGGTGGGGGGAAATGAGGGAGGTGTGGGAATGAGGGAGGAGGGGGGAATGTGGGAGCATGGGGGAAATGAGGGAGGGGAAATAAGGGAGGGGGAAATCAGGCAAGGGGGAAATGAGGGAGGATGGGGAAATGAGGGAGGGTAAAATGAGGGAGGAGGAGGAATGAGGGAGGAGGGGGAAATGAGGGAGGGGGAAATGAGGGAGAGGGTGAAATGAGGGAGGAAGGGGGAATTGAGGGAGGAAGGCAGTGGAAAAATGAGGGAGGAAGAGTGAGGGGAAATGACAGAGGAAGGGGGAAATGAGGGAGGAAGGGGAGTGGAAAAAATGAGGAAGGTAGGGGGTGGGCGGAAATGAGGGTGGAAGGGGCAGAAATGAGGGAGGAAGGGGGCAAAATGCGGGAGGAAGGGGGGAATGAGGGAGGAAGGGGGAAAATGAGGGAGGAGGGGGGAATGAGAGTGGGGGAAATGAGGGAGAAATGAGGGAGGGGGAATTGGGGGAAATGAGGGATGTGGATGAGGGAGGGGGAAATGAGGGAGAAATGAGGGAGGGTGAGGGGGAAATGAGGAAATGAGGGAGGTGGAGGGGAATGAGGGGGAGGGGAAAGGAGGAAATGAGGGGAGGAAATGAAGGAGGGGGAATTGCGGGGAAATGAGGGTGGGTGAATTGGGGGAATGAGGGAGGTGGGGGAATGAAGGCAGTGGGTGAAATGAGGGAGGGGAGGGGAGGGGAAATGGGGGGAGTAGAGGGGGAAGTGAGGGAGCTGTGTGGAAATGAGGATGGGCAGAAATGAGGGGAAGTGGAAAAGGGGAATGAGGGGAGAATTGGGGGAAATTAGGGAGAAATGCGGGAGGGTGAGGGGGGAAATGAGGGAGGAAGGGGGTGGAATGAGGGCAGAAGGGGGGAAATGAAGGAGGAAGGGGGGTAAATGAGGGAGGAAGGGGGAAAATGAGGGAGGAGGAGGGAAATGAGGGAGGATGGGGAAATGAGGGGGGAAGGGGGAAATGAGGGAAGGGGAAATGAGGGAGGAGAAGGTGAAATGAGGGAGGAGGGGGAAATGAGGGAGAACGGGGGAAATGAGGGGAAGGGGAAATGAGGGAGGATGGGTGAAATGAGGGAGGACGGGGGAAATAAGGGCGGAAGGGGGAAAATGTGGGTGGAAGGGGTGGGGGGAAATGAGGGAGGTGGGGGAAATGAGGGAGGAGGGGGGGAAATGAGGGAGGGGAAATGAGGGAGGAGGGGAAATGAGGGAGGAGCGGGAATGAGGGAGGGAGAAATGAGGGAGAAGGGGGAAATGAGGGAGGAGGGGGAGGGAAATGAGGGAGGAGGGGGAAATGAGGGAGGGGGAAATCAGGCAAGTGGGAAATGAGGGAGGAGGGAGAAAAGAGGGAGGAGGGGAGGAAATGAGGGAGGAGGGGGAAATGAGGGAGGGGAAATGAGGGAGGAGGGGGAAATGAGGGGGAATGAGGGAGGAGGGGGAAATGAGGGAGGGGGAAATGAGGGAGAGGGGAAATGAGGGAGAAAGGGGGAAATGAGGGAGGGGCCAATGAGTGTGGTGGGGGAAATGAGGGAGGAGAGGGGAGGGAAATGAGGGAGGAGGGGGAAATGAGGGAGGGGGAAATCAGGCAAGTGGGAAATGAGGGAGGAGGGAGAAAAGAGGGAGGAGGGGAGGAAATGAGGGAGGAGGGGGAAATGAGGGAGGGGGAAATGAGGGAGAGGGGAAATGAGGGAGGGGCCAATGAGTGTGGTGGGGGAAATGAGGGAGGAGAGGGGAAAAAGAGGGTGGAGAATGGAAATGAGGGAAGATCGGGGGAAATGAGGGAGGAGCAGGGGAAATGGGTGAGGGGGATTGATAGGGCAGAAATGAGGGAAGGGAGAGGGAAATGAGGGGGGAGAGGGAAATGAGGGATGGGAAATGAGGGAGGAGGGGAGGGGGAAATGAGGGAGGAGGGGAGGGGGAAATGTGGGAGTGGGAAATGAGGGAGGTGCGTGGAAATGATGGAGGATGTGGGGGAAATGAGGGAGCATGGGGGAAATGAGGGAGGAGGGGAAATAAGGGAGGAGAAATGTGGTTGGGGGAAATGAGGGAGGAGTGGGGAGAAATGAGGGGGAGGGGGGAAATGGGGGAGGGGGAAAGATGGGGGAAAATGAGGGAGGAGCAGGGGCGGAAATGGGGGAGGGGAAATGATGGGGCAGAAATGCGGGAGGGGAGGGGGAAATAAGGGGGGAAGGGGAGGGGAGGGGGAAATGAGGGATGAAGGGGGAAATGAGGGGGAAGGGGAAATGAGGAAGTAGAGGGGGAAATGAGGGAGGTGGGGGAAATGAGGGAGGGGCAGAAATGAGGGAGAGGGGAAAGGGGGGATTGTGGGGGGAAATTGGGGGAAATTAGGGAGAAATGAGGAGGGTGAGGGGGAAATGAGGGAGCTAGGGTGGAAATGAGGGAGGTGGGAGAAATGAGGGAGGTGGGGGGAATGAAGGAGGTGGGGAAATCAGGGAGGGTGGGGGAAATGAGGGACGTGAAGGAGGAATGAGGGGGTGGGGAGGGGAATGAGGGTGGGGAAGTGAGGTAAGGGTGGGGGAAATGAGGGAGGTGTGGGAATGAGGGAGGGGGGCAGAAATGAGGGGGAGGGGAAAACATGGAATGAAGGAGGAGGAAATGAGGGAGGGAGCATTGAGGGAAATGAGTGAGGGGGAATTGGGGGGAAATGAGGGAGGGGGAATTTGGGGGAAATGAAGGAGGGGATAAGGGAAGGAGGGGGAAATGAGGGAGGAGAGGGAATGAGGGAGGGGGGGAATGAGGGGGAATGAGGGAGGAGGAATTGGGGGATGAGAGAGGGGGAATTGGACAGTTATGAGGGAGGGAAGGGGAAATAAGGGAGGAGGGGGAATGGGAGGCGGGGGAATGAGGGAGGTGGGGGGAAGTGAGAGGAGAATGCGAGGGGGGGAGGAAATGAGGAGGTGGGTGCAAATGAGGGGGAGGGTGAATGAGGGTGGTGGGGAGAAATGAGGGAGGGGGAAAGCGAGAGGGGGAAATGATGGGGAGGGGGAAATGAGGTGGAGCGGGAAATGAGGGAGGGGTAGGGGAACTGAGGGACCGGAAATGAGAGAGGGACAATGGGGGAATGAGGGAGGGAGAAATGAGGGAGGTGGGGAAATGAGGCAGTTGGGGAAACGAGGGAGGTGGAAGCGGAATGAGTGGGAGGGGTAAAGGGGAAATGAGGGCTGGGGAATGAGGGAGGGGGAATGAGGGAGATGGGGGAATGAGGGTGGAATGAGGGAGGGGGAATTGGGAGGAAAGAGGGAGGGGGAATTGGGGGAAATGAGGGAGGGGGATGAGTAAGGGAGGGAGACATGAGGGAGGTGGGGGGAATGGGAGGAGGGGGAGGAGGGGGGAATGAGGGATGTGGGAGAAATGAGGAGGGAATGAGGGAGGAAATGAGGGAGAGGGTGCAAATGAGGGGGAGGGGGAATGAGGGAGGTGGGGGGAAATGAGGGAGGGGGAAATGAGGGAGGTGGAGGTGAAATGAGGGAGGAGGGGAGGAATGAGGGGGAGGGGGAATGAAGGAGATGGGGGAATGAGGGTGGAATGAGGGAGGGAGGAATTGGGGGAATGAGGGAGGGTGAATTGGAAATGTGGGAGGGGATGAAGGAGGGAGGAGGAAATGAGGGAGGAGGGGGAATGGGAGGGACGAATGAGGGAGGACGGGGAAATGAGGGAGGAGGGGCGATTGAGGGAGGGGTGAATGAGGGAGTTGGGGGGAAATGGTGAGGAATGAGGGATGGAGGAAATGAGGGAGGGGGATATGAGGGAGGAGGTGCAAATGTAGGGAAGGGGTAAAGAGGGAGGTGGGAAAGAAATGAGGGAGGTGGGGAAGTGAGGGAGGTGGAAGGGGAATGAATGGGAGGGGAAAGGGGAAATGAGGGATGGGGGAATGAGGGAGGGGGAATGGAGGAATGAGGGAGGGGGAATTGGGGGAAATGCGGGAGGGGGAATTGGGGGGAAATGGGGGACGGGAATTGGGGGAAATGAGGGAGGGGGATGAGGGAGGGGGATGAGGGAGGGAGGGGGAATAAGGGAGGTGGGAGAATGAGAGAGGTTGGGGAAAATGAGAGAGGTGAGGTGGAATGAGGGAGGTGGGGAAATGAGGGAGGTGGGGAAATGAGGGAGGTGGAGGGGGAATGGGGGAGGTGAAAGGGGGAAATGAGGGGAGGAAATGAGGGAGGGGGAATTGTGGGGGCAATGAGGAGGGAATGAGGGGAGAGGGAATTGGTGGAATGAGGGAGGGTGAATTGGGGGAATGAGGGAGGTGGGGGAATGAAGGCAGTGGGTGGAATGAGGGAGGGGAGGGGGAAATGAGGGAGGAGATTGAGAAATGAGGGAGGGGCAGAAATAAGAGGGAGGGGAAAGGGGGAAAGACGGGGGAATTGGGGGAAATTAGGGAGAAATGAGGGAGGGTGAGGGGGAAATGAGGGAGCTAGGGTTTAAATGAGGGAGGTGGGGGTAATGAGGGAGGTGGGGGGAATAAGGGAGGTGGGGGAATGAGGGAGATGGGGGAATGAGGGAAGGGGGAATGAGGGAGGTGGGGGAATGAAGGCGGAATTGGGGGGATATGAGGGAAAGAGGGGAAATGAGGGAGGAGGGGGAATGGGAGTAGGGGAAGAGGGGGGAATGAGGGAGGTGGGGGGAAATGAGGGAGTGGGAAAGCACAAGGGGGGAAATGACAGGGAAGGAGAAATGAGGGGGAGCGGGAAATGAGTAAGGGGCAGGGGAACTGAGGGAGCGGAAAGGAGGGAGGGGGAATGGGGGGAATGAGGGAGGGGGGAATTGGAGGAAATGAGGGAGGTGGGGAAATGCAGGAGTTGGGGAAATGAGGGAGGTGGAAGGGGAATGCATGGGAGGGGAAAGGGGGAAATGAGGGCTGGGGGAATGAGGTAGGGGGAAATGGGAGGAATGAGGGAGGGGGAATTGGGGGAAATGAGGGAGGGGGAATTGGGGGGAAATGAGGGAGGGGGAATTGGGGGCAAATGAGGGTGGGGGGTGAGGGAGGGGGAATAAAGAAGGTGGGGGGTGGAATTAGAGAAGTGCGGGGAAATGAGGGACGTGAGGTGGAATGAGGGAGGTGGAGAAATGAGGGAGCTGGAGGGGAAATGAGGGGGAGGGGAAAGGGGGAAATGATGGGAGGAAATGAGGGAGGGGGAATTGGGGAGAATGAAGGAGGTGGGAGAATGAAGGAGGGGAGGGGGAAATGTGGGAGGAGAAGGGGAAATGAGGGAGCTGGGGGGAAATGAGGGAGGGCCACAAATGAGGGGGAGGGGAAAGGGAGGAATGAGGGGTGAATTGGGGGGAAACTAGCGGTGAATGAGGGAGGGTGAGGGGGAAATGAGGGAGCTAGGGTGGAAATGAGGGAGGTGGGTGAAATGAGGATGGTGGGGTGGAATAAGGGATGTGGGGGAATGAGGGAGGTGGGGGCAATGAGGGAGTTGGGGGGAAATGAGGGAGGTGGAGGAGGAATGAGGGAGCGGTGAGGGGAATGAGGGAGGAGAAATGAGGGAAGGGTGGGGTAAATGAGGGAGGTGGGGGGAATGAGGGAGGGGGCAGAAATGAGGGGGAGGGGAAAATGTGGAATAAGGGAGGGCGAACGGGGGAATGAGGGAGAGGGAAATGAGGGAGGAGGGGACATGAGGGAAAGGGGGGAATGTGGGAGGGGGCCGAAAGGAGGGGGAGTGGGAAAGTGTGGAATGAGGGATGGGGAATTGGGGGGGAATGAGGGAGGGGGATGAGGGAGGGAGGGGAAATGAGGGAGGAGTGGGGAATGGGAGGAGGGAGAGAAGGGGAAATGAGGGGTGAATAAGGGAGGACAGGGAAATTAGGGAGGGGGGAATGAAGGAGGGCGAATTGAGGGAGGTGGGGGGAAATGAAGGGCGAATGAGGGAGGGGGAATTGGGGGGATGAGAGAGGGGGAATTGGGGGATATGAGGGAGGGAGGAGGAAATGAGGGAGGAGGGGGAATGGGAGGAGGGGAGGAGGGGGAATGTGGGAGGTGGGGGGAAGTGAAGGGGGAATGAGGGTGGGAGGAAATGAGGATGTGGGCGCAAATGAGGGTGAGGGGAATGAGGGAGGTGGGGGGAATGAGGGAGGGGGAAGCACAAGGGGGAAATGATGGGGAGGGGGAAATGATGGAGAGCAGAAAATGAGCGAGAGATAGGGGAATTGAGGGAGGGGAAATGAGGGAGGGGCAATGGGGGAATGAGGGAAGGGGAAATGAGGGAGGTGGGGGAATGAAGGTGGGGGAATGAGGGAGGGGGAAGGGGAAATGAGGGAAGTGTGGGGGAAATGAGGGAGGTGGGGGAAATGAGGGAGGGGGCAGAAATGAGGGGGAGGGAAAAGCTGGGAATGAGGGAAGGGGAATTGGGGGGAATGAGGGAGGGAGAATTGGGGAAGAGGGAGGGGGAAATGAGGGAGGAGGGGAAATGAGGGAGGAGTGGGAAATGAGGGGGGAATGAGGGAGGAGGGGGAAATGAGGGGGAGGGGGCATGAGGGAGGTGGGGAAGAAATGAGGGAGGAGGGGAGAAATGAGGGATGGGGCGGAAATGAGGGGGAGGGGAGTGCAAAGGGGGAATGAGGAGGGGGGAAATGTGGGAGGGAGTGGGTGGAAATGAGGGAGGTGGGAATTGGGGGGAAATGAGAGGGGAATGGGGCAGGGGGAATTGGGGGAAATGAGGTAGTGGGATGAGGGAGGGAGGCTGAAATGAGGGACGAGGGGGGAATGGGAGGAGAGGGGAATGAGGGACGATGGGGAAATGAAGGAGGGGGAATGAGTGGGAGGGGAAAGGGGGAAATGAGGGATGGGGAAATGAGGGAGGTGGGGAAGTGAGAGAGGTGGAAGGGGAATGAGTGTGAGGGGAAATGGGGAAATGAGGGATGGGGGAATGAGGGAGGGGGCATGGGGGAATGAGGGAGGATGGGGGAATGAAGGAAGAGGAATGAGGGAGGTGGGGAAGTGAGGGTTGTGGGGAAGTGAGGGAGGTGGAAAGGGAATGAGTGTGAGGGGAAATGGGGAAATGAGGGATGGGGGAATGAGGGAGGGGGAATGGAGGGAATGAGGAAGGGGGAATTGTGGAAAATGAGGGAGGGGTAATTGGGGGAAATGAGGGAGGGGCAATTGGGGGGAAATGAGGGAGGGGGATGAGGGAGGGGGAATAAGGGAGATGGGTGAATGAGAGAGGTTGGGGGAAATGAGAGAGGTGAGTTGGAATGAGGGAGGTGGGGAAATGAGGGAGATGGGGAAATGAGGGAGGTGTAGGGGGAATGAAGGGGAGGGGAAAGGGGGAAATGAGGGGAGGAAATGAGGGAGGGGAATTGTGCGGAAATGAGGAGGGAATGAGGGAGCGGGGAATTGGGGGAAATTAGAGGGGAATGCGGGAGGGAGGGAGAAATGAGAGAGCTAGGGGAAATGAGGGAGGTGGGGGAAATGAGGCAGGTGGGGGGGAATACGGGCGGTGGGGGGAATGAGGGAGGTGGGGGAAATAGGGAGGTGGGGAAATGAGGGAGGTGGGGGAAATGAGGGAGGTGGAGGAGGAATGAGGTGGTGGGGAAAGGGGGAATGAGGGAGAGGGAATGAGGGAGGGGGAAATTGGGGGGGAAATAAGGGAGGGGGAATAGGGGGGATGTAAGCAAGGGGGAATTTGGGGGAAATGAGGGAGGGTGAATTGGGGGAAATGAGGGAGGCAGATAAGGGAGGGAGGGGGTAATGAGGGAGGAGGGGGGAATGGGAGGCGGGGGAAACGAGAGAGGAGTGGGGAATGAGGGAGGGGGAATGAGGGAGATGGGGGAATGAGGAGGGAATGAGGGAGGGGGAATTGGGGGGAAAGAGGGAGGGAAAATTGGGCAAATGAGGGAGGGGATGAGGGAGGGAGGGGGAAATGAGGGAAGAAGGGGAATGGGAGGAGGGGGAGGAGGAGGAATAAGGTAGGTGGGGAAATGAGGGGGGAATGAGGGAGGAAATGGGGGAGTGGGCACAAATGAGGGGGAGGGGGGAATGAGGGAGGTGGGGGGAAATGAGGGAGGCAGAAATGAGGGAGGAGCGGGTGAAATGAGGGAGGAGGGGAGGAATGGTGGGGAGGGGGAAATGAGGGGGAATGGGGAATGAGGGCAGAAGGGAAAATAAGGGAGGGGGCATGGTTGGGGGAAACGAGGGAGGGGGAAATGAGGGAGGGCAGGGGAAATAAGGGAGGGGAATGAGAGAGGAGGGGGAATGAGGGGGAAATGAGGAAGAGGGCATGATTGGGGGAAATGAGGGAGGGGCAGCAGAAATGAGGGAGGGGAAATGAGAGAGGAGGGGGAATGAGGGGGGAAATGAGGGAAGTGGGAGGGAATAAGGGAGGTGGGGGGATGAGACAGGTGGGGGAAATGAGCGAGGTGAGACAGAATGAGGGAGGTGGGGAAATGAATGAGATGGGGAAATGAGGGAGGTGGAGGGGGAATTAGGGGGAGGGGAAAGGGGGGAATGAGGGAGGGGATAATTGTTGGGAAATGAGGGAGGGGGTAATTGTGGGGAAATGAGGGAGGGGGATGAGGGAGGGAGGAGGAAATGTGGGATGAGGGGGAATGGGAGGAGGGGGGAATGAGGAAGGAGGGGGGATTGAGGGAGGGAGGAATGAGGGAGGTGGGGAAATGAGGGGGGAATGAGGGAGGGAGGAAATGAGGAAGGGGAAATAAATAAAGGGGTGCAAATGAGGGGGAGGGGGAGTGAGGGAGGTGGGGAAGAAATGAGGGAGGTGGGGAAATGAGGAACAGGACGGAAATGAAGGGCAGGGGAGGGGGAAGGGGAAATGAGGAGGGGGAAATGTGGGAGGGAGTGGGTGGAAATGAGTGGGAGGGGGAAATGAGGGAGGTGGGAATTGGGGGGAAATGAGGAGGGAATGAGGGAGGGGGAATGAGGGAGGGGGGAATGAGGGAGGGGGAATGAGGCAGGGGGAATTGGGGGAAATGAGGGAGTGGGATGAGGGAGGGTGGAGGAAATGAGGGAGGAGGCGGGAGTGGGACAAGGGGGAATGAGGGAGGACAGGGTGAATGAGGGAGGGGGAATGAGGGAGGGGGAATGAGGGAGGTGGGGAAATGAGGGAGGTGGGGAAATGAGGGAGGTGGAAGGGGAATGAGTGGGATGGGAAAGGGCGAAATGAGGGATGGGGGAATGAGGGAGGGGAATTGGGGGAAAGAGGGAGGGGGAATTGGGGGGAATGAGGGAGGGGGAATTTGGGTGAAAAGAGGGAGTGGGAATTGGGGGAATGAGGGAGGGGGATGAAGGAGGGAGGGGGAAATGAGGGAGGTGAGGTGGAATGTGGGAGGTGGGGGAATGAGGGAGGTGGGGAAATGAGGGAGGTGGAGGTGGAATGAGGGGGAGTGGGTAATAGGACAAGGGGTGAATGAGGGAGGACAGGGGGAATGAGCAAGGGGGAATGAGGGAGGTGGGGAAATGAGGGAGGGGGCAGAAGTGAGGGGGAGGGGAAAGCAGGGAATGAGGGAATGGGAATTGGGTGGGAATGGGGGGGAATGAGGGAGGGGGAATTGGAGGAAGAGGGAGGAGGAAATGAGGGAGGAGGGGAAATCAGGGAGGAGGGCGAATGATGGAGGAGCGGGAAATGAGGGAGGTGGGGAAATGAGGGAGGGGTCGCAAATGATGGGGAGGGTGAATGAGGGAGGTGGGGGAAATGAAGGAGGTGGGGAAGGAATGAGGGAGGTGGGGGGAATGAGGGAGGTGGGGGAGAAATGAGGGAGGTGGGGGAGAAATGAGGGAGGTACGGGGAATGAGGGAGGAAGGGTAAATGAGGGGGAGGGGGAAATGAGGGATGAAGGGGGAATTGGGAGGGAAGGAAATGAGGGGGGAAATGAGGGAGGAGGGGTGGGGGAAATGGGGGAGGGAAGGAAATGGGGAAATGAGGGAGGGGGAAATGATGGAGGGGTAAGGGAAGGGGGAAATGAGGGAGGTGGGGGAAATGAGGGAGGAGGAGGAATGACGGAAGTGGGGGGCAATGAGGGAGGGGGAAATGAAGGAGGTGGGTGGGAATGAGGGAGCTGGGGAAAATGTGGGAGGGAGAAATTAGGGAGGTGGGTGGGGAAGAGGGAGGGGGAGGGTGAAATGAGTGAAGTGGGGGAATTGAGGGAGGTGGTGGAAATGAGGGAGGTGGGGGGAAATGTGGAAGGTGGGGGTAATGAGTGATGTGGGGGTAATGAGGGAGGTGGTGGAATGAGGGAGGTAGGCAGAATGAGGGAGGAGAGGGAAATGAGGGAGGTGGATGAGGGAGGTCTGGGGAAATGAGGGAGTGGAAATTAGGGAGGGGGAAATGAGGAAGGGGTTCAAATGAGGGAGGGAGGGGTGAAATGAGAGGGGGAAATGAGGGAGAAGTGGAAATGAGGGAGGAGGTGGAAATGAGGGAGTTGGGGAGAATGAAGGTGGTGGGTGGAATGAGGGAGGGAAGGGGGAAAAGATGGAGAGGAGGGGGAAATGAGGGAGGTGGGGGTAAATGAGGGAGGGGCAGAAATGAGGGGGAGGGTAAAGGGGGAATGAGGCAGGGGGAGTTGGGGGGAAATTCGGGGGAATGCAGGAGGGAGAGGGGGAAATGAGAGAGCTAGGGGAAATGAGGGTGGTGGGGGAAATGAGGCAGGTGGGGGGAATACAGGCGGTGGGGGAATGAGGGAGGTGAGGGGAATTAATGAGGTGGGGAAATGAGGGAGGTGGGGGGAAATGATGGAGGTGGAGGAGGAATGAAGGGGTGGGGAAAGGGGAAATAAGGGTGGGGGAATAGGGGGGATATAAGCAAGGGGGAATTTGGGGGAAATGAGGAAGGGGGATGAGGGAGGGAGAGGGTAATGAGGGAGGGGAAATGAGAGAGGAGGGGGAATGAAGGGGAAATGAGGGAGGTGGGAGGGAATAAGGCAGGTGGGGGGGAAATGAGCGAGGTGAGACAGAATGAGGGAGGTGGGGAAATGAATGAGGTGGGGAAATGAGGGAGGTGGAGGGGGAATTAGGGGGAGGGGAAAGGGGGGAATGAGGGATGGGGAATGAGGTGGGGTAATTGTAGGGAAATGAGGGAGGGGGTAATTGTGGGGAAATGAGGGAGGGGGATGAGGGAGGGAGGAGGAAATGAGGGAGGAGGGGGAATGGGAGGAGGGGGAATGAGGGAGGATGGGGGAAATGAGGAAGGAGGGGGATTAAGGGAGGGGAAAATGAGGGAGGTGGGGAAATGAGGGAGGTGGGGAAATGAGGGTGGTGGAAGGGGAATGAGTGGGAGGGAAAGGGGGAAATGAGGGATGGGGAATGAGGGAGGGGAATTGGGGGCAAAGAGAGAGTGGGGAATTGGGGGGAAACGAGGGAGGGGGAATTTGGGTGAAAAGAGGAAGTGGGAATTGGGGGAAATTAGGGAGGGGGATGAGGGAGGCAGGGGGAAATGAGGGAGGTGAGGTGGAATGTGGGAGGTGGGGACATGAGGGAGGTGGGGAAATGAGGGAGGTGGAGGTGGAATGAGGGGGAGTGGGGAATAGGACAAGGGGTGAATGAGGGAGGACAGGGGGAATGAGGGAGGGGGAATGAGGGAGGTGGGGAATGAGGGAGGTGGGGAATGAGGGAGATGGGTAAATGAGGGAGGTGGAAGGGGAATGAATGGGAGGGGAAAAGGGGAAATGGGGGATGGGGAATGAGGGAGGGGGAATTGGGAGGAAATGAGGGAGGTGTAATTGGGGGGAAATGGGGGAGGGGATGAGGGAGGGAGGGGGAAAATGGATGTGGGGGAATGAGAGAGATGGGGCAAATGAAGGAGGTGAGGTGGAATGTGGGAGGTGGGGAAATGAGGGAGGTGGGGAAATTAGGGAGGTGGAGGGGGAATGAGGGGGAGTGGGGAATAGGACAAGGAGGAATGAGGGAGGACGGGGGAATGAGGGAGGGGGACTGAGGGAGGTGGGGAAATGAAGGAGGTGGAAGGGGAATGAGTGGGAGGGGAAAGGTGGGAAATGAGGGATGGGGAATGAGGGAGGGGGAATTGTGAGGAAATGAGGGAGGGTATGAGGGATGGAGGGGGAATAAGGGAGGTGGGAGGACTGATGGAGGTGAGGTGGAATGTGGGAGGTGGGGAAATGAGGGAGGTGGGGAAATGAGGGAAGTGGAGGGGGAATGAGGGGGAGTGGGGAATAGGACAAGGGGGAATGAGGGAGGACAGGGGGAATGAGGGAGGGGGGACTGAGGGAGGTGGGGAAATGAGGGAGGTGAGGAAATGAAGGAGGTGGAAGGGGAATGAGTGGGAGGGGAAAGGTGGGAAATGAGGGATGGGGAATGAGGGAGGGGGAATTGTGAGGAAATGAGGGAGGGTATGAGGGCTGGAGGGGGAATAAGTGAGGTGGGGGGAATGATGGAGGTGGGGAGAATGAGGGAGGTGGGGGGGAAATGAGGGAGTGGGAAAGCGCGAGGGGGAAATGACAGGGAAGGGGAAATGAGTGGGAGCGGGAAATGAGGGAGGGGTAGGGGAATTGAGGGAGGGGAAATGAAGGAGGGGGAATGGGGGGAATATGGGAGAGGGAAATGAAGGAGGTGTGGAAATGAGGGAGTTGGGGAAATGAGGGAGGTGGGGGGAATGAAGGGGGAATGAGGGAGGGGGAATTGGGGCGAAATGAGGGAGGGGGATGAGGGAGGTTGGGGGAAATTTGGGAGGGGGAAATTAGGGAGGGGAAAATGAGGAAGGGAGTGAAATGAGTGAGGGAGGGGTGAAATGAGGGAGGGGGAAATGAGGGAGAGTGGGAAATGAGGGAGGAGGGGCAAATAAGGGAGCAGGAATGAGGGAGGAGGGGGAAATGAGGGAGGAGGGGGAATGAGGGAGGGAGGGGCAAATGAGTGAGGTGGGGGGAAATGAGTGAGGTGGGGGGATGAAGGCAGTGGGTGGAATGGGGGGAAGAGGGAGGGGAGGGGGAAATGAGGGAGGTAGGGGTAAATGAGGGAGGGCCAGAAATGAGGGGAAGGGGAAGGAGGGAATGAGGGAATGGGGAGTTGGGGGGGAATTGGGGGGAGTGCGGGAGGGCAAGGGGGAAATGAGGGAGGTGGGGTAAATGAGGAAGGTGGAGGGTAATATGAGAGGTGGGGTGAATGAGGAAGGTGGGGGGAAATGAGGATACGGGCAGAAATGAGAGGGGGGAAAGCGAGGAATGAGAGAGGGGGAATTGGGGGGAACTTAGGGGGGAATGCGGGAGGGAGAGGGGGAAATGAGAGAGGCAGGGGGAAATGAGGGAGGTGGGGGAAATGAGGGAGGTGGGGGGAATACAGGAGGTGGGGGAATGAGGGAGGTGTGGGCAATGAAGGAGGTTGGGAAATAAGGGAGTGGGGGAAATGAGGGAAGTGGAGGTGGAATGGGAGTGGGGAAAGGGGGGAATGAGGGAGGTGGAATTGGTGGAAATGAGGGAGGGGGATGAGGGAGGGAGGGGGGTAATGAGGGAGAAGGGGGAATGGGAGGAGGGTGGAGGAGGGGGAATGAGGGAGGTGGGGAAATGAGGGGGGAATGAGGGAGGAAATGAGGGAGTGGGTGCAAATGAGGGGGAGGGGAAATGAGGGAGGTGGGGGAAATGAGGGGGGAATGAGGGAGGAAATGAGGGAGTGGGTGCAAATGAGGGGGAGGGGGAATGAGGGAGGTGGGGGAATGAGGGAGGAGGAAATGAGGGAGGAGGGGTTGAAATGAGGGCAGAGGGGAAAATGAGGGAGGGGGCATGATTAGGGAAATGAGGGAGGGGAAATGAGGGAGGGTGGGGGAAATGAGGGAGGGGAAATGAGGGAGGAGGGGGAATGGGAGGAGGGGAGGAGGGGGGAATGAGAGAGGTGGGGGAAATGAGCGAGGTGAGATGGAATGAGGGAGGTGGGGAAATGAAGGATGTGGAGGGGGAATTAGGGGCAGGGGAAAGGGGGGAATGAGGGAGGGTGAATTGGGGAAATGAAGGAGGGGATGAGGGAGAGAGGAAGGAATGAGGGAGGAGTGGGAATGGGAGGAGGGGGGAATGAGGGAGGATGGGGGAAATGAAGTAGGAGGGGGGATTGAGGGAGGGGGAATGAGAGAAGTAGGGGGAAATGAGGGGGGAATGTGGGAGGGAGGAAATGAGGGAGGGGGAAATGAGGGAATGGGAGCAAATGAGGGGGAGGAGGAATGAGGGAGGTGGGGAAGAAATGAGGGAGGTGTGGGAAATGAGGGATGGGGCAGAAATGAGGAGGAGGGGAGGGGAAAGGGGGAATGAGGAGGGAGGAAAAGTGGAAGGCAGTGGGTGGAAATGACGGGGAGGGGGAAATGAGGGATGGAAATGAGGGAGGTGGGAATTGGGGGGGGGATGTGGGGTGAATGAGGGAGGGGGAATTGTGGGGAATGAGAGAGGGGGAATTGGGGGAAATGAGGGAGTGGGATGAGGGAGGCAGGGGGAAATGAGAGACCAGGGGGAAATGGGATGAGGGGGGAATGAGGGAGGTGGGGAAATGAGAGAGGTGAAAGGGGAATGAATGGGAGGGGAAAGGGGGAAATGAGGGATGGGGAATGATGGAGGGGAATTGGGGGAATGAGGGAGGGGGGAAATGAGGGATTAGGAATGAGGGAGGGGGTGCAAATGAGGGGGACGGGGAATGAGGGAGGTGGGGAAGAAATGAGGGAGGTGGGGGGAAAGGAGGGATGGGGCAGAAATGAGGGGGAGGGGAGTGGAAAGGGGGAATGAGGAGGGGAAATGTGGGAGGGAGTGGGTTGAAATGAGGGGTGGAAATGAGGGAGGTGGGAATCGGGGGGAAATGAGGGGGGAATGAGGGAGGGGGAATGAAGGAGGTGGTAAATGAGGGAGGTGGGTGTTGAAGAGGGAGGGGGAGGGTGAAATGAGTGAAGTGGGGGAATTGAGGGAGGTGGAGGAAATGAGTGAGGTGGGGGAAATGCGGGAGGTGGGGGTAATGAGGGAGGTGGGGTAATTAGGGAGCTGGGGGAAATGAGGGTGGTAGGCAGAATGAGGGAGGAGGGGGAAATGAGGGAGGGGATGAGGGAGGTCTGGGAAAATGAGGGAGGGGGAAAATAGGGAAGGGGAGATGAGGAAGGGGGTGAAATGAGGGAGGGGTGAAATGAGGGTGAGGGAAATGAGGGAGAAGGGGAAATGAGGGAGGAGGTGGAAATGAGGGAGGGGGAATGAGGGAGGAGGGGAAATGAGGGAGGAGGGGGAAATGAGGAAGGGAGGGGGAATGAATGCAGTGGGCAGAATGAGGGAGGGGGATGGGGAATAGAGGGAGGGGAGGGGGAAGTGAGGGAGTTGGGGGGGTAATTGAGGGAGGGGGCAGAAATGAGGTGGAGGGGAAAGGGGGGGAATGAGGGAGTTGGGGGGAAATAAGGGGGGAGTGCGGGAGGGAGAGGGGGAAATGAGGGAAGTGGGGTAAATGAGGAAGGTGGGGGGAATACGGGAGGTGGGGAAATGAGGGAGGTGGAGGGAATGAGGGAGGTGTGGGGAAATGAGTGTGGGGGCAGAAATGAGGGGGAGGGGAAAGCAGGGAATGAGGGAGGGTGGAATTGGGGGAAATTAGGGGGGAATGCAGGAGGGAGAGGGGGAAATGAGAGAACTAGGGGGAAATGAGAGAGGTGGGGGAATTGAGGGAGGTGGTGGAAATGAAGGAGGTGCGGGGTAACGAGGGAAGTGGGGAAATGAGAGAGGTAGGCAGAATGAGGGAGGAGGGGAAATGAGGGAGGTGGAATTGGGGGAAATGAGGGAGGGGATGAGGGAGGTCTGGGGAAATGAGGGAAGGGGAATTTAGGGAGGGGGGAAATGAGGAAGGGGGAAATGAGGGAGGAGTGAAATGAGGGAGGGGAAATGAGGGAGGGGGAATGAGGGAGGAGGGGAAATGAGAGAGGAGGGGGGAATGAGGGAGGGAGGGGGAAAATGAGTGAGGTGGGGGGAAATGAGGGAGGGGGCAGAAATGAGGAGGTGGGTAAAGGGGAGAATGAGGGAAGGGGAGTTGGGAGGAAATTAGGGGGGAGTGCAGGAGCGAGAGG
>JANJGN010000003.1:152402794-152436627 GCA_026770705.1 Isurus oxyrinchus | reverse complement strand
GGGATAGGGAAGGGGGAAATGAGGGTGATGTTGGGAAAATGAGGGAGGTGGAGGAATGAGCGAAGTGGGGGAAATGAGGGAGGTGGAGGGGGGAAATGGGAGGGAAGGAAATGAGGGTGGGAAATGAAGAAGGAGGGGTGGGGGAAATAGGGGAGGGGAAGGAAATGGGGAAATGAGGGAGGGGGATGGGGATGGGTAAAATTGGGATGGGTGGAATGAGGGAGGGGAGGGGGGAAATGAGGGAGGGGCAGATGATGGAGGGGTAAGGGAAAGGGGAAATGAGAGTGGTGTTGGGAAAATGAGAGAGTGGAGGAATGAGGGAAATGGGCCAAATGAGGTAGGGGAAATGAGGGAGGTGAGTGGGAATGAGGGAGGTGAGGGAAATGAGGGAGGTGGAGGGTGAAATGAGGGAGATGGGGGAAATGATGGAGGTGGGCAGGGATGAGGGGGGAGGGTGAAATGAGGGAGGGGAAAATGAAGGACGTGTGGGGAAATGAAGGAGGTGTGGGTAAATGAGGGATGTGGGGGAAATACTGGAGTTGGGGGTAATGAGGGAGGTGGGGGTAATGGGGGAGGTGGGGAAATGAGGACGGTGGGAGAATGAGGGAGGTGAGGGAAATGAGGGAGGTAGGTGGAATGAGTGAGGGGCAGAAATGTGGGGAAAGGGGTGTGTGGGAAGGGGAAATGCAGGAGGGGCGGGGGAAATGAGGGAGGGAGGGGGAAATTAGGGAGGTAGGAAATGTGGGAGGGGAAATGAGGGAGGGGGCGCAAATGATGGTGAGGGGGGGAATGAGGGAGGTGGGGAAAGGAGGGAGCTGGGGAAGAAATGAGGGAGGTGGGGCGAAATGAGGGACGGAGCAGATATGAGGGGCAGGAGGGAAATAAAGGAAGAGGAGGGAAATGAAGGAGGAGGGAGGAAATGTGGGAGGAGTGGGGAAATGAGAGAGGAGTGGGAATGAGGGAGGGGGAAAGGGAGAAGGGTGGAAATTAGGGAGGAGGGGTGAAATGAGTGAGGAGGGGGAGGAATGAGGGGGAGGGGGAAATGAAGGGGAGGGGGAATGAGGGTGGAGGGGGAAATGAGGGAGCAGGGTATGATTGGGGGAAATGAGGGAGGGGCGGGGGAAATGCGAGAGGGGAAATGATGTAGGAGAGGGAATGAGGGGGGGAAATGAATGAGGTGGGGAAAAAGGAGGTGGGGAGGAATGAGTGAGGTGGGGGGAATGAGAGAGGTGGGGGGAAATGAGGGAGGTGAGGTGGAATGAGGGAGGTGGGGAAATGAGGGAAGTGGGGAAATGAGGGAGGTGGAGGGGGAATGAGGGGGAGGGGAAAGGGAGGAATGAGGGAGGGGGTATTGTGCAGAAATGAGGGGAGGAAATGATAGAGGGGGAATTGGGGTGAAATGAGGGGGGAATGAATAATGGGGGAATTGGGGGGAATGAGGGTGGGGGATGAGGGAGGGAGGAGGAAATGAGGGAGGTGGGGGAATGGAGGTGGGGGGAATGAGCGAGGATGGGGGAAATGAGGGAGGAGGGGGGATTTGAGTGAGGGAATGAGGGAGGTGGGGGGTAAATGATGGGGGAATGAGGGATGAAGGAAATGAAGGAGGGGAAATGAGGGATGGGGTGCAAATTAGGGGGAGGGTGAATGAGGAGGTGGGGAAGAAATGAGGGAGGTGGGGTAAAATGAGGGACAGGTGGAAATGAGGGGGAGGGGAGGGGAAAGGGGTTAATGAGGAGGGTGAAAATGTGGGAGGGAGTGGGGTGAAAAGGGGGGAAATGAGGGAGGGGGAAAAGTGGGAGTGGTGAAATGAGGGAGGGGGAAAGCGGGAGGGGGAAATGAGAGTGGGGAAATGAGGGAGGTGGGGGAAATAAGAGAAGCGGGGGAATGAGGGAGGTGGGGGAGAAATGAGGGAGGTGGGGAGAAATGAGGGAGGTGGGGGTAAATGAGGGAGGAAGGGAGGAAATAAGGGAGGAGAGGGGAAATGAGGGAGTGGGGAAATGAAGGAGGGGAGGGGGAAATGAGGGATGAGGGGGGAAATGGGAGGGAATGAAATGAGGGTGGGAAATGAAGGAGGAGGGTGGGGGAAATGGGGGAGAGAAGGAAATGGGGGGAATGAGGGAGGGGGAGGGGTGAAATTGAGGAGTGTGGAATGAGGAGGGGCAAATGAGGGAGGGGGAGATGAGGGAAGTGGGTGGCAATGAGGGAGGTAGGGGAAATGAGGGAGGTGGAGGGGGAAATGAGGGAGGTGGGGGAAATGATGGAGGTGGGTAGGGATGAGGGAGGGGAGAGTAAAATGAGGGATGGGGAAATGAGGGAGGTGGAGGAATGAGGGAGGTGGGGGAAATGAGGGAAGTAGGCAGAATGAGGGAGGTGGGGAAATGAGGGAGGTAGATGGAATGAGGGAGGGAGGGAATGAGGGAGGGGAGGGGGAAATGAGAGAGGGAGAGAATGAGGGAGGGGAGAAATGAGGGAGGAGGAATGTGGGAGGGGAAAATGAGGGAGGGGGCTCAAATGAGGGTGAGGGGGAATGAGGGAGGTGGGGGGAAAGGAGGGAGCTGGGGAAGAAATGAGGGAGGTGGGGGGAAATGAGGGAGGGAGCAGATATGAGGGTCAGGGGGAAATAAGGGAGGAGGAGGGATATGAGGGAGGAGGGGGGAAATGAGGGAGGGGAAAATGAGGGAGGAAGTGGAAATGAGGGAGGAGGGGGAAATGAGGGAGGAGGGGGAATTAGGGAGGGGGAAAGTGGGAGTGGGGAAATGAGGGAGGGGGAAAGCGGGAGGGGGAAATGAGGGGGGAAATGAGGTGGGGAAATTAGGGAGGTGGGGGAAATAAGAGAAGCGGGGGGAATGAGGGATGTGTGGGGAATGAGGGAGGTGGGGGAGAAATGAGGGAGGTGGGGAGAAATGTGGGAGGTGGGGGTAAATGAGGGAGGAAGGGATGAAATAAGGGAGGAGCAGGGGAAATGAGGGAGTGGGGTAATGAGGGAGGGGAGGGGTGAAATTGAGGAGTGTGGAATGAGGAGGGGGAAATGAGGGAGGGGGAGATGAGGGAGGTGGGTGGCAATGAGGGAGGTGGGGGAAATGAGGGAGGTGGAGGGGGAAATGAGGGAGGTGGGGGAAATGATGGAGGTGGGCAGGGATGAGGGAGGGGAGAGTAAAATGAGGGATGAGGAAATGGGGGAGGTGGGGGAATGAGGGAGGTGGGGGGAAATGAGGGAAGTAGGCAGAATGAGGGAGGTGGGGAAAATGAGGGAGGTAGATGGAATGAGGGAGGGAGGGAATGAGGGAAGGGAGGGGGAAATGAGAGAGGGAGAGAATAAGGGAGGGGAGAAATTAGGGAGGAGGAACTGTGGGAGGGGAAAATGAGGGAGGGGGCTCAAATGAGGGAGGTGGGGGAAAGGAGGGAGCTGGGGAAGAAATGAGGGAGGTGGGGGGGAAATGAGGGAGGGAGCAGATATGAGGGTCAGGGGGAAATAAGGGAGGAGGAGGGATATGAGGGAGGAGGGGGGAAATGAGGGAGGGGAAAATGAAGGAGGAAGTGGAAATGAGGGAGGAGGGGGAAATGAGGGAGGAGGGGGAATTAGGGAGGGGGAAAGTGGGAGTGGGGAAATGAGGGAGGGGGAAAGCGGGAGGGGGAAATGAGGGGGGAAATGAGGTGGGGGAAATTAGGGAGGTGGGGGAAATAAGAGAAGCGGGGAAATGAGGGACATGTGGGGAATGAGGGAGGTGGGGGAGAAATGAGGGAGGTGGGCAGAAATGAGGGAGGTGGGGGTAAATGAGGGAGGAAGGGATGAAATAAGGGAGGAGCAGGGGAAATGAGGGAGTGGGGTAATGAAGGAGGGGAGGGGGAAATGAGGGATGAGGGGGAAATGGGAGGGAAGAAAATGAGGGTGGGAAATGAAGGAGGAGGGGTGGGGGAAATGGGGGAGGGAAGGAAATGGGGGAATGAGGGAGGGGGAGGGGTGAAATTGAGGAGGGTGAAATGAGGAGGGGGAAATGAGGGAGGGGGAGATGAGGGAGGTGGGTTGCAATGAGGGAGGTGGGGGAAATGAGGGAGGTGGAGGGGGAAATGAGGGAGGTGGGGGAAATGATGGAGGTGGGCAAGGATGAGGGAGGGGAGAGTGAAATGAGGGATGGGGAAATGAGGGAGGTGGAGGAATGAGGGAGGTGGGGGAAATGAGGGAAGTAGGCAGAATGAGGGAGGTGGGGAAAATGAGGGAGGTAGATGGAATGAGGGAGGGAGGGAATGAGGGAGGGGAGGGGGAAATGAGAGAGGGAGAGAATGAGGGAGGGGAGAAATGAGGGAGGAGGAAATGTGGGAGGGGAAAATGAGGGAGGGGGCTCAAATGAGGGTGAGGGGGAATGAGGGAGGTGGGGGGAAAGGAGGGAGCTGGGGAAGAAATGAGGGAGGTGGGGGGAAATGAGGGAGGGAGCAGATATGAGGGTCAGGGGGAAATAAGGGAGGAGGAGGGATATGAGGGAGGAGGGGGGAAATGAGGGAGGGGAAAATGAGGGAGGAAGTGGAAATGAGGGAGGAGGGGGAAATGAGGGAGGAGGGGGAATTAGGGAGGGGGAAAAGTGGGAGTGGGGAAATGAGGGAGGGGGAAAGCGGGAGGGGGAAATGAGGGGGGAAATGAGGTGGGGAAATTAGGGAGGTGGGGGAAATAAGAGAAGCGGGGGAATGAGGGACATGTGGGGAATGAGGGAGGTGGGGGAGAAATGAGGGAGGTGGGGAGAAATGTGGGAGGTGGGTGTAAATGAGGGAGGAAGGGATGAAATAAGGGAGGAGCAGGGGAAATGAGGGAGTGGGGTAATGAGGGAGGGGAGGGGTGAAATTGAGGAGTGTGGAATGAGGAGGGGGAAATGAGGGAGGGGGAGATGAGGGAGGTGGGTGGCAATGAGGGAGGTGGGGGAAATGAGGGAGGTGGAGGGGGAAATGAGGGAGGTGGGGGAAATGATGGAGGTGGGCAGGGATGAGGGAGGGGAGAGTAAAATGAGGGATGAGGAAATGGGGGAGGTGGGGGAATGAGGGAGGTGGGGGGAAATGAGGGAAGTAGGCAGAATGAGGGAGGTGGGGAAAATGAGGGAGGTAGATGGAATGAGGGAGGGAGGGAATGAGGGAGGGGAGGGGGGAAATGAGAGAGGGAGAGAATAAGGGAGGGGAGAAATTAGGGAGGAGGAACTGTGGGAGGGGAAAATGAGGGAGGGGGCTCAAATGAGGGTGAGGGGGAATGAGGGAGGTGGGGGAAAGGAGGGAGCTGGGGAAGAAATGAGGGAGGTGGGGGGAAATGAGGGAGGGAGCAGATATGAGGGTCAGGGGGAAATAAGGGAGGAGGAGGGATATGAGGGAGGAGGGGGGAAATGAGGGAGGGGGAAAATGAGGGAGGAAGTGGAAATGAGGGAGGAGGGGGAAATGAGGGAGGAGGGGGAATTAGGGAGGGGGAAAGTGGGAGTGGGGAAATGAGGGAGGGGGAAAGCGGGAGGGGGAAATGAGGGGGGAAATGAGGTGGGGAAATTAGGGAGGTGGGGGGAAATAAGAGAAGCGGGGAAATGAGGGACATGTGGGGAATGAGGGAGGTGGGGGAGAAATGAGGGAGGTGGGGAGAAATGAGGGAGGTGGGGTAAATGAGGGAGGAAGGGATGAAATAAGGGAGGAGCAGGGGAAATGAGGGAGTGGGGTAATGAGGGAGGTGGGGGAGAAATGAGGGAGGTGGGCAGGGATGAGGGAGGGGAGAGTGAAATGAGGGATGGGGGAAATGAGGGAGGTGGGGGAATGAGGGAGGTGGGGGGAAATGAGGGAGGGAGGGAATGAAGGAGGGGAGAAATTAGGGAGGAGGAAATGTGGGAGGGGAAAATGAGGGAGGGGGCTCAAATGAGGGTGAGGGGGAATGAGGGAGGTGGGGAAAGGAGGGAGGTGGGGAAATGAGGGAGGTGGAGGGGGAATGAGGGGGGAATGAAGGAGGTGGGGGAAAAAGGAGGTGGGGAGGAATGAGGGAGGTGGGGGAAATGAGAGTGGTAGGGAAATGAGGGTAATGAGGTGGAATGAGGGCGGTGGGGAAATGAGGGAGGTGGGGAAATGAGGGAGGTGGAGGGGGAATGAGGGGGAGGGGAAAGGGTGAATGAGGGATGGGGGAATTGGGGGGAAGAGTGAGGCTGAATTGGGGGAAATGAGGGAGGGAGGAGGAAATGAGGGCGGTGGGGGAATGGGAGAAGGGGGAATGAATGAGGAGGAGGAAAGGATGGAGGAGGGGGAATGAGGGAGAGGGAAAAAGGGAGAAGGGTGGAAATGAGGGAGGAGGGGGTGAAATGAGTGAGGAGGGGGAGGAATGAGGGGGAAGGGGAAATGAGGGGGAGGGGGAATGAGGGTGGCGTGGGAATTGAGGGAGCAGGGCATGATTGGGGGAATGAGGGAGGGGAAATGAGGGAGGGGCGGGGGAAATGAGGGAGGGGAAATGTGGTAGGAGGGGGAATGAGGGGGGAAATGAAGGAGGTCATGGGAAAAGGAGGTGGGAAGGAATGAGGGAGGTGGGGGGAATGAGAGAGGTGGGGAATTGAGGGAGTTGTGGTGGAATGAGGGAGGTGGAGGGGGAATGAGGGATGGGGAATGAGGGAGGGGGTAATTGTGGTGAAATGAGGGGAGGAAATGATGGAGGGGTGAATTGAGGGAAATGAGGGGGGAATGAGGAATGGGGGGAATTGGGGGGAATGAGGGAGGATGAATTGGGGAAATGAGGGAGGGAGGGAATGAGGGACGGGAGAAATTAGGGAGGAGGAAATGAGGGAGGGGGCTCAAATGAGGGTGAGGGGGAATGAGGGAGGTGGGGGAAAGGAGGGAGCTGGGAAGAAATGAGGGAGGTGGGGGGATATGAGGGAGGAGGGGGAATTAGGGAGGGGGAAAAGAGGGATAAGGGTGGAAATGAGGGAGGTGGGGGTGAAATGAGTGAGGAGGGGAGGAATGAGGTGGAGGGGGAAAATGAGGGGGAGGGGGAATGAGGGTGGAGGGGGAAATGAGGGAGTGGGGCATGATTGAGGGAAATGAGGGAGTGGTGGAGAAAGGAGGGAGGGGAAGTGAGGGAGGAGGGGGAATGAGGGGGGAATGAAGGAGGTGGGGGGAAAAGGTGGTAATGAGGAGGGTGAAATGTGGGAGGGAGTGGGGTGAAAAGAGGGAGGGGGAAATGAGGGAGTGGGAAAAGAGGGAGGGGGAAATGAGGGAGGGGGAAATGAGGTGTGGAACTGAGGGAGGTGAGAATTGGGGAGAAATGAGGGGGGAAAGAGGGAGGGGGATGAGGGAGGGGGAATTGTGGGAAATGTGGGAGTGGGATGAGGTAGGGTGGGGGAAATGAGGGAGGGGAAAATGGGACAAGGAGAAATGAGGGGAGACAGGGAGAATGAGGATGGGGGAATGAGGGAGGTGGGGAAATGAGGGAGGTGGGGAAATGAGGGAGGTGGAAGGGGAATGACTGGGAGGGGAAAGGGGGGAAATGAGGGATGGGGGAATGAGGGAGGGGGAATTTGGGGGGATGAGGGAGGGTGATGAGGGAGGGAGGGGAAATGGAGGTCGGGGAATGAGAGAGGTGGGGGAAATGAGGAAGGTGAGATGGAATGTGGGAGGTGGGGGACATGAGGGAGGTGGGGAAATGAGGGAGGTGGAGGGGAATGAGGGGGAGTGGGGAATGGGATGAGGGGTGAATGAGGGAGGACAGGGGGAATGAGGTGGGGGAATGAGGGTGGTGGGGAAATGAGGGAGTTGGAAGGGGAATGAGTGGGAGGGGAAGGGGGACATGAGGGATGGGGAATGAGGGAGGGGGAATTGGGGAGAAATGAGGGAGGGGAATGAAGGAGGTCTGGGGAAATGAGGGAGGGGTAGGGGAACTGAGGGAGGGGAAATGAGGGAGTGAGAATGGGGGAATGAGGGAGGGGGAAATGAGGGAGGTGGGGGAAAGAAGGGGAAATGAGGGAGGGGGAATTGGGGGAAATGAGGGAGGGGATGAAGGAGGCCAGGGGAAATGAGGGAGGGGGAAATTAGGGAGGGGGGAAATGAGGAAGGGGTGAATAAGGGAGGGGGAAATGAGGGAGAGGGGGAAATGAGGGAGGAGGGGGAAATGAGTGAGGGAAATGAGGGAGGAGGGGGGGAATGAGGGAGGGAGTGGGAAATGAGCGAGGTGGGGGGTAATTAATGAAGTGGGGGGAATGAACACGGTGGGTAGGATGAGGGAGGGGGAGGGGGAAAAGAGGGAGGGGAGGGGGAAATGAAGGAGGGGAGGGGGAAATGAGGGAGGGGGATAAGGGAGGGAGGAGGGGGAATGAGAAGAGGGGGAATGAGGGTGGAGAGGAAAATGATGGAGGGGGCATGATTGGGGAAATGAGTGAGGGGGAAATAAGGGAGGGGTGGGGGAAATGAGGGAGGGGAAATGAGTGAGGAGGGGGATGAGGGGGAGGAGGGGGGAATGAGGGAGGTGTGGGTGAATAAGAGAGGTGGGGGGAAGTGAGCAAGGTGAGATGGAATGAGCGAGGTGGGGAAATGAATGAGGTGGGGAAATGAGGGAGGTGGAGGGGGAATAAGGGGGAGGGGAAAGGGGGAATGAGGGAGGGTCAATTGGGGAAATGAGGGAGGGGATAAGGGAGGGAGAGGAAATGAGGGAGGAGGGGGAATGGGAGGAGGGGGGATGAGGGAGGATGGGGGAAATGAGGGAGGGGGATTGAGTGCAGGGGGAATGAGGGAGGTGGGGGGAAATGAGGGAGGTGGGGGAAATGAGGGAGGAAGGGAGGAAATAAGGGAAGAGTGGGGGAAATGAAGAGTGGGGAAATGAGGGAGAGGAAATGAGGGAGTGAGAATGGGGGAATGAGGGAGGGGGAAATGAGGGAGGTGGGGGAAAGAAGGGGAAATGAGGGAGGGGCGAATTGGGGGGAAATGAGGGAGGGGATGAAGGAGGCCGGGGAATGAGGGAGGGGGAAATTAGGGAGGGGGGAAATGAGGAAGGGGTGAATGAGGGAGAGGGAAATGAGGGAGAGGGGGAAATGAGGGAGGAGGGGGAAATGAGTGAGGGGAATGAGGGAGGAGGGGAAATGAGGGAGGAGGGGGGTAATGAGGGAGGGAGGGGGAAATGAGCAAGGTGGGGGTAATTAATGAAGTGGGAGGAATGAACACGGTGGGTAGGATGAGGGAGGGGGAGGGGGAAAAGAGTGAGGGGAGGGGGAAATGAAGGAGGGGAGGGGGAAATGAGGGAGGGGGATAAGGGAGGGAGGAGGGGGAATGAGAGGAGGGGGGAATGAGGGTGGAGAGGAAAATGATGGAGGGGGCATGATTGGGGAAATGAGTGAGGCGGAAATGAGGGAGGGGTGGGGGAAATGAGGGAGGGGAAATGAGTGAGGAGGGGTAATGGGGATGAGGGGGAGGAGGGGGGAATGAGGGAGGTGTGGGTGAATAAGAGAGGTGGGGGGAAGTGAGCAAGGTGAGATGGAATGAGCGAGGTGGGGAAATGAATGAGGTGGGGAAATGAGGGAGGTGAAGGGGGAATAAGGGGGAGGGGAAAGGGGGAATGAGGGAGGGTCAATTGGGGAAATGAGGGAGGGGATAAGGGAGGGAGAGGAAATGAGGGAGGGGAGGAATGGGAGGAGGGGGGATGAGGGAGGATGGGGGAAATGAGGGAGGGGATTGAGTGCAGGGGGAATGAGGGAGGTGGGGGAAATGAGGGAGATGGGTGAAATGAGGGAGGAAGGGAGGAAATAAGGGAAGAGTGGGGGAAATGAGGAGTGGGGAAATAAGGGAGGGGAGGGGGAAATGAGGGATGAAAGGGGAAATGGGAGGGAAGGAAATGAGGTTGGGAAATGAATGAGGAGGGGTGGGAGCAATGGAGAGGGAAGGAAGTGGGGGGAACGAGGGAGGGGGAGAGGTGAAATTGAGGAGGGTAGAATGAGGAGGGGAAATGAGGGAGGGGGAGATGATGGAGGGGTAAGGGAAGGGGAAATGAGGGAGGTGTTGGGAAAATGAGGAAGGTGGAAGAATGAGGGAAGTGGGCGATATGAGGGAGTGGGAAATGAGGGAGGTGGTGGAAATGAGGGAGGTGGAGGGGGAAATGAGGGAGGTAGGTGGAATGAGGGAGGGAGGGAATGAGGGACGGGAGGGGGAAATGAGGGAGGGGGGAAATGTGGGAGGGGGAAATGAGGGAGGGGGCTCAAATGAGGCTGAGGGGGAATGAGGGAGGTGGGGGAAAGGATGGAGCTGGGGAAGAAATGAGGGAGGTGGGGAGAAATGAGGGACAGAGCGGATATGAGCATCAGGGGGAAATAAGGGAGGAGGAGGGATATGAGGGAGGAGGTGGAAATGAGGGAGGAGGGGGAAATGAGGGGGAGGGGGAATTAGGGAGGGGGAAAGAGGGATAAGGGTGGAAATGAGGAAGGAGGGGGTGAAATGAGTGAGGAGGGGAGGAATGAGGCGGAGGGGGAAAATGACGGGGAGGGGGAATGAGGGGAGAGGGGGAAATGGGGGAGCGGGGAATGATTGGGGAAATGAGGGAGTGGTGGGGAAATGAGGGAGGGAAAGTGAGGGAGGAGGGGGAATGAGGGGGGAATGAAGGAGGTGTGGGAAAAAGGAGGTGGGGAGGAATGAGGGAGGTGGGGGAAATGAGAGTGGTGGGGGAAATGAGGGTAGTGAGGTGGAATGAGGGAGGTGGGGAAATGAGGGAGGTGGGGAAATGAGGGAGGTGGAGGGGGAATGAGGGGGAGGGGAAAGGTGAATGAGGGATGGGGGAATTGGGGGGGATGATTGAGGCTGAATTGGGGGAAATGAGGGAGGGGGATGAGAGAGGGAGGAGGAAATGAGGGAGGTGGGGCAATGAGAGAAGGGTGGAATGAGTTTGGAGGAGGAAATGAGGGAGGAGGGGGAATGAGGGAGAGGGAAAAATGGAGAAGGGTGGAAATGAGGGAGGAGGGGTGAAATGAGTGAGGAGGGGAGGAATGAGGGGGGAAGGGGGAAATGAGTGGGGGGAATGAGGGTGGCAGGAAAAATGAGGGAGCAGGGCTTGATTGGGGGAATGAGGGAGGGGAAATGAGGGAGGGGCAGGAGAAATGAGGGAGGGGAAATGCGGTAGGAGGGGGAATGAGGGGGGAAATGAAGGAGGTCGTGGGAAAAGGAGGTGGGGAGGAATGAGGGAGTTGCGGTGGAATGAGGGAGATGGGGGAAATGAGGGAGGGGGATGATGTAGGGAGGAGGAAATGAGGGAGGTGGGGGTAATGGGAGGAGGGGGGGAATGAGGGAGGACAGGGGCAATCAGGGAGAAGGGAGATTGAGTAAGGCGGAATGAGGGAGGTGGGGTGAAATGAGGGGGGAATGAGGGAAGGAGGAAATGAGGGAGGGGGAAATGAGGGAGGGGTGGAAATTAGGGGGAGGGGAAATGAGGGAGGTGGGGGGGAAATGAGAGACCGGTGGAAATGAGGGAGGAGGGTGAAATGTGGGAGGGAGTGGGGTGAAAAGAGGGAGGGGGAAATGAGGGAGTGGGAAAAGAGGGAGGGGAAAATGAGGGGTGGAACTGAGGGAGGTGGGAATTGGGGGGAAACGAGGGGGGAATGAGGGAGGGGGAATTGTGGGAAATGTGGGAGTGTGATGAGGTAGGGTGGGGGAAATGAGGGAGGAGGGGGAAAATGGGACAAGGGGGAATGAGGGGAGACAGAGGGAATGAGGGAGGGGGAATGAGGGAGGTGGGGAAATGAGGGAGGTGGAAGGGGGATGAGTGAGAAGAGAAAGGGGGAAATGAGGGATGGGGGGAATGAGGGAGGGGGAATTGGGGGGAATTAGGGAGGGGGGAATTGGGGGAAATGAGGTAGGGGGAATTGGAGGGATGTGAGGGAGGGGGAATTGTGGTGAAATGAGGGAGGGTGATGAGGGAGGGAGGGGAAAAATGGAGCTGGGGGAATGAGAGAGCTGGGGGAAATGAGGGAGGTGAGATGGAATGTGGGAGGTGGGGACATGAGGGAGGTGGGGAGATGAGAGTGTTGGAGGGGGAATGAGAGGGAGTGGGGAATGGGATGAGGGGTGAATGAGGGAGGACAGGGGGAATGAGGTAGGGGGAATGAGGGAGGTGGGGAAATGAGGGAGTTGGAAAGGGAATGAGGGGGAGGGGAAGGGGGGAAATGAGGAATGGGGAATGAGGGAGGGGGAATTGGGGGGAAATGAGGGAGGGGAATGAGGGAGTGAGAATGGGGGAATGAGGGAGGGGGAAATGAGGGAGGTGGGGGAAAGAAGGGGAAATGAGGGAGGGGGAATTGGGGGGAAATGAGGGAGGCCAGGGGAAATGAGGGAGGGGGAAATTAGGGAGGGGGAAATGAGGAAGGGGTGAAATGAGGGAAGGGAAATGAGGGAGAGGGGGAAATGAGGGAGGAGAGGGAAATGAGGGAGGGGGAATGAGGGAGGAGGGGAAATGAGGGAGGGGGAATGAGGGAGGGAGGGGGAATTGAGCGACGTGGGGGGAAATGAATGAGGTGGGGGGAATGAATGTGGTGGGTGGGATGAGGGAGGGGAGGGGGAAATGATGGAGGGGAGGGGAAATGAGGGATGTGTGTGGTAAATGAGGGAGGGGGATAGGGAGGGAGGAGGAAATGAGGGAGGAGGGGGAATGGGAGGAGGGGGGGAATGAGTGTGGAGGGGAAAATGAGGGAGGGGGCATGATTGGGGACATGAGGGAGGGGGAAATGAGGGAGGGGTGGGGGAAATGAGGGAGGGGAAATGAGGGAGGGGGTAATGGGATGGGGGGGAGGAGGGGGGAATGAGGGAGGTGTGGGTGAATAAGAGAGGTGGGGGGAAGTGAGCAAGGTGAGATGGAATGAGCGAGGTGGGGAAATGAATGAGGTGGGGAAATGAAGGAGGTGGAGGGGTATTAAGGGGGAGGGGAAAGGGGAATGAGGGAGGGTCAATTGGGGGAAATGAGGGAGGGCAATAAGGGAGGGAGGAGGAAATGAGGGAGGAGGGGGGATGGGAGGAGGGGAAATGAGGGAGGATGGGGGAAATGAGGGAGGGGGGATTGAGTGTGGGGGAATGAGGGAGGTGGGGGGAAATGAGGGAGGTGGGGGAAATGAGGGAGGGGTGCAAATGACAGGGAGGGGGAATGAGGGAGGTGGGGGAAATGAGGGATGTGGGGGAGAAATGGGGAGGTGGGGGAAATGAAGGATGGGGCAGAAATGAAGGGGAGGGAGGAAATGAGGGAGGAAGGGAGGAAATAAGAGAGGAGTGGGAGAATGAGGGAGGAGGGGGAAATGAGGGAGGGGAAAAGAGGGTGGAGGGGGAAATGAGGGAGTGGGGAAATGAGGGAGGGGAGGGGGAAATGAGGGAGGGGGAAATGAGGGAGGGGGAAATGGGGGATGGGGAAATGGGAGGGAAGGAATTGAGGGAGGAATAGAGAGAATAGGCATGAGGGAAATAGGGGAGGGACGGAAATGGGGAAATGAGGGAGGGGAGGGGGAAATTGGGCAGGGTGGAATGAGGGAGGGGGAGGGTGGAAATGAGGGAGGGGTAGATGATGGAGGGGTAAGGGAAGGGGTAAATGAGGGAGGTGGGTGGGAATGAGGGAGGTGGGGGAAATGAGGGAGGGGGTGGGGGAAACGAGGGAGCTGTGGGGGAAATGAGGGAGGTGGGGGAAATGCAGGAGGTGGGGATAATGAGGGAGGTGGGGGTAATGAGGGAGGTGGGTAAATGAAGGCAGTGGGGAAAAGAGGGAGCTGAGTGAAATAAGGGAGGTAGGCAGAATGAGGGAGGTGGGGGAAATGATGGAGTTAGGTGGAATGAGGGCGGGGCAGAAATGTGCAGGAAAGGGGGAATGAGGAAGGGGGAAATGTGGGAGGCGAGGGGGACATGAGGGAGGGAGAGAATGAGGGAGGGGAAAATTAGGGAGGGAGGAAATGTGGGACGGGGGAAATGAGGGAGCAGGTGTAAATGAGGGGGAGGGGGAATGCGGAAGGTGGGGGAAAGGAGGGAGCTGGGGAAGAAATGAGGGAGGTGGGGTGAAATGAGGGATGGAGCGGATATGAGGGGCAGGAGGGAAATAAGGGAGGTGGAGTGAAATGAGAGAGGAGGGGGAAATGAGGGAGGAATGGGGAAATGATGGAGGAATGGGGAAATGAGGGAGGAGGGGGAAATGAGGGATGAAGGGGAATGAGGGAGGGGAAAGGGGAGAAGTGTGGAAATGAGGGAGGAGGGGGTGAAATGAGGGATGGAGCGGATATGAGGGGCAGGAGGGAAATAAGGGAGGTGGAGTGAAATGAGAGAGGAGGGGGAAATGAGGGAGGAATGGGGAAATGATGGAGGAATGGGGAAATGAGGGAGGAGGGGGAAATGAGGGATGAAGGGGAATGAGGGAGGGGAAAGGGAGAAGTGTGGAAATGAGGGAGGAGGGGGTGAAATGAGTGAGGGAGGTGAGGAATGAGGGGGGTGGGTGAAAATAAGGGGAGGGGGAATGAGGGTGGAGGGGAAATGAGGGAGCAGGGCATGATTGGGAGAAATGAGGTTTGGGGAAATGAGGGAGGGGTGGAGGAAATGAGGGAGGGGAAATGAGGTAGGAGGGGAATGAGTGAGGAAATTAAGGAGGTGGGGGAAAAGAAGGTGGGGAGGAATGAGGGAGGCGGGGAATGAGAGAGGTGGGGGAAATGAGGGAGGTGAGGTGGAATGAGGGAGCTGGGGAAATGAGGGAGCTGGGGAAATGAGGGAGGTGAAGGGGGTATGAGGGGGAGGGGAAAGGGAGGAATGAGGGATGGGGGAATGAGGGAAGGGGTAATTGTGGGGAAATGAGGGGAGGAAATGATGGAGGGGGGAATTGGGGGAAATGAGGGGGAATGAGGAATGGGAGAATTGGGGGGAATGAGGGAGGGTGAATTGGGGAAATGAGGGAGGGGGATGACGGAGGGAGGAAGAAATGAGGGAGGGTGGAGGAATGGGAGGAGGAGGGAATGAGGGAGGGTGGGCTAAATGAGGGAGGAGGGGGATTGAGTAAGGGGGAATGAGGGAGATGGGGGGTAAATGAGGGGGAATGAGGGAGGGAGGAAATGAGTAAGGGGTGCAAATTAGGGGGAAGGGGACTGAGGGAGTTGGGGAAGAAATGAGGGAGGTTGGGGGAAATGAGGGACAGGTGGAAATGAGGGGGAGGGGAGGGAAAGGGGGTAATGAGGACGGTGAAATGTGGGAGGGAGTGGGGTGAAAAGAGGGAGGGGGAAGTGAGGGGAGGGGAAATGAGGTGGGGAAATGAGGGAGGTGGGGGGAATAAGAGAGGTGGGGGAATGAGGGAGGTGGGGGAGAAATGAGGGAGGTGGGGGAGAAATGAGGGAGGTGGGGGCAAATGAGGGAGGAAGGGAGGAAATAAGGGAGGAGCGGGGGAATGAGGGAGGAGGGGGAAATGAGGGAAGGGAAATGAGGGTGGAAGGAGAAATGAGGGAGTGGGGAAATGAGGGAGGGGAGGGGGGAATGTGGGAGGGGAGGGGGAAATGCGGGTTGAGGGGGGAAATGGGAGGGAAGGAAATGAGGGTGGGAAATGAAGGAGGAGGGGTGGGGGAAATGGGGAAGGGAAGGAAATTGGAGAAATGAGGGAGGGGGAGGGGTGAAATTGGGGAGGGTGGAATGAGGGACGGGAGGGGGAAATGAGGGAGAGGGAGATGATGGAGGGGTAAGGGAAGGGGGAAATGAGGGAGGTGTTGGGAAAATGAGGGCGGTGGAGGAATGAGGGAGGTGGGGAAATAAGGGAGGTGGAAGGGGAAATGAGGGAGGTGGAGGGGAATGAGGGAGGTGGGGAAATGCAGGAGGTAGGGGTAATGAGGGAGGTGGGGGTAATGAGGGAGGTGGGGAAATGAGGGCAGTGGGGGAATGTGGGAGGTGGGGACAAATGAAGGAGGTAGGCAAAATGAGGGAGGTGGGGGAAATGTGGGGAAAGGGGGAATGAGGGAGGGGAAAAGTGGGAGGGGTGGGGGAAATGAGGGAGGGAGGGAATGAGGGCGGGAATTAGGGAGGGAGGAAATGTGGGAGGGGGAAACGAGGGAGGGGGTGCAAATGAGGGGGAGGGGGAATGAGGGAGGTGGGGGAAAGGAGTGAGCTGGGTAAGAAATGAGGGAGGTTGGGTGAAATGAGGGACAGAGCGGATATGAGGGGCAGAAGGGAAATAAGGGAGGTGGAGGGAAATGAGGGAGGAGGGGGAAATGAGGGAGGAGTGGGAAATGAGAGGAGGGGGAATTGAGGGAGGAGGGGGAAATGAGGGGGAGGGGGAAATGAAGGGGAGGGGGAATGAGGGTGGAGGGGAAATGAGGGAGCAGGGCATGATTGGGGGAAATGAAGGTTTGGGAAATGAGGGAGGGGTGGGGGAAATGAGGGAGGGGAAATGAGGTAGGAGGGGGAATGAGTGGGGAAATGATGGAGGTGGGGGGAAAAAGGAGGTGGGGAGGAATGAGGGAGGTGGGGGAATGAGAGAGGTGGGGGGAAATGAGGGAAGTGAGGTGGAATGAGGGAGGTGGGGAAATGAGGGTGCTGGGGAAATGAGGGAGGTGGAGGGGGTATGAGGGGGAGGGGAAAGGGAGGAATGAGGGATGGGGCAATGAGGGAGGGTGTAATTGTGGGGAACTGAGGGGAGGAAATGATGGAGGGGGAATTTGGGGAAATGAGGGGGGATGAGGAATGGGGGAATTGGAGTGAATGAGGAAGGGTGAATTGGGGAAATGAGGGAGGGGGATGATGGAGGGAGGAGGAAATGAGGGAGGTGGGGGAATGGGAGGGGGAATATGGGAGGACAGGGTAAATGAGGGAGGAGGGGGATTGAGTAAGGGGGAATGAGGGAGATGGGGGAAATGAGGGAGGGAGAAATGAAGGAGGGGGTGCAAATTAGGGAGAAGGGGAATGAGGGAGTTGGAGAAGAAATGAGAGAGGTTGGGGGAAATGAGGGACAGGTGGAAATGAGGGGGAGGGGAGGGAAAGGGAGTAATGAGGAGGGTGAAATTTAGGAGGGAGTGGGGTGAAAAGTGGGAGGGGGAAATGAGGGGAGCGGGAAAAGTGGGAGGGGGAAATGAGGGAGGAGGAGAGCGGGAGGGGAAAATGAGGGGAGGGGAAATGAGGTGGAGAAATGAGGGAGGTGGGGGAATAAGAGAGGTGGGGGAATGAGGGAGGTGGGGGAGAAATGAGGGAGGTGGGGCAAATGAGGGAGGAAGGGAGGAAATAAGGGAGGAGTGGGGGAATGAGGGAGGAGGGGGAAATGAAGGAAGGGAAATGAGGGTGGAAGGAGAAATGAGGGAGTGGGGAAATGAGGGAGGGGAGTGGGGAAATGAGGGAGGGGAGGGAGGAAATGAGGGAGGGGAGGGGGGCAATGCGGGATGAGGTGGGAAATGAGGGAGGTGGGGGAGAAATGGGGGAGGTGGGGGCAAATAAGGGAGGAAGGGAGGAAATAAGGGAGGAGCGGGGTAATGAGGGAGGAGGGGGAAATGAGGGAAGGGAAATGAGGGTGGAAGGAGAATTGAGGGAGTGGGGAAATGAGGGAGGGGAGGGGGGAAATGAGGGAGGGGAGGGGGCAATGCGGGATGGGGGGGAAATGGGAGGGAAGGAAATGAGGGTGGGAAATGAAGGAGTAGGGGTGGGGGAAATGGGGGAGGGAAGGAAATGGTGGAAATGAGGGAGGGGGCGGGTGAAATTGGGGAGGGTGGAATGAGGGAAGGGAGGGAGAAATGAGGGAGAGGGGGATGATGGAGGGGTAAGGGATGAGGGAGGTGTTGGGAAAATGAGGGAGGTGGAGGAATGAGGGAAGTGGGGGAAAGGAGGGAGGGGGAAATGAGGGAGCTGGGTGGAAATGAGGGAGGTGGGGGAAATCAGGGAGGTGGAGGGGGAAATGAGGGAGGTGGGGGAAATGATGGAGGTGGGCAGGGATGAGGGAGGGGGAGGGTGAAATGAGGGAGGGTGGAAATGAGGGAGGTGGAGGGGAATGAGGGAGGTGGGGGTAAATGCAAGAGGTGGGGGTAATGAGGGAAGTGGGGTAATGAGGGAGGTGGGAAAATGAGGGTGGTGGGGGAATGAGGGAGGTGGGGGCAAATGAAGGAAGTAGGCAAAATGAGGGAGGTGGGGGAAATGTGGGGAAAGGGGGAATGAGGGTGAGGAAAGCGGGAGGGGTGGGGTAAATGAGGGAGGTAGGAAATGAGGAGGAGAAATTAGGGAGGGAGGAAATGTGGGAGGGGGAAATGAGGGAGGGGGCGCAAATGAGGGGAGGGGGATTGAGGCAGGTGGGGGAAAGGAGCGAGCTGGGGAAGAAATGAGTGAGTTCGGGTGAAATGAGGGACAAAGCTGATATGAGGGGCAGGATGGAAATAAGGGAGGAGGAGGGAAATGAGGGAGGAGGGGGAAATGAGGGAGGAGTGGGGAAATGAGGGAGGAGGGGGAAATGAGCAAGGAGGGGAGGAATGAGGGGGGAGGGGGAAATGAAGGGGAGGGGGAATGAGGGTGGAGGGGGAAATGAGGGAGCAGGGCATTATTGGGGAAATGAGGGAGGAGGAATTGAGGGTGGGGTGGGGGAAATGAGGGATGAGAGGGGGAAATAAGGGATGAGGGGGGAAATGAGAGGGAAGGAAATGAGGGTGGGAAATGAAGGAGGAGGGGTGGGGGAAATGGGGGAGGGAAGGAAATGGGGAAATGAGGAAGGGGGAGGGGGTGAAATTGGAGAGGGTGGAATGAGGGAGGGTGAGGGGTGAAATTGGGGAGGGTGGAATGAGGGAGGGGGTGGGAGAAATGAGGGAGGGAGAGATGATGGAGGGGTAAGGGAAGGGGGAAATGAGGGAGGTGTTGGGAAAATGAGGGAGGTGGGGGGAAATGAGGGACTGGTGGAAATGAGGGGGGAGAGGATAGGGGTAATGAGGAGGGTAAAATGTGGGAGGGAGTGGAGCGAAAAGAGGGAGGGGGAAATGAGGGAACAAGAACAGAGGGAGGGGGAAATGAGGGAGGGAGAAAGTGGGAGGGGGAAATGAGGGGAGGGGGAAATGAGGTGGGGAAATGTGGGAGGTGGGGGGGAATAAGAGAGGTGGGCAAATGAGGGAGATGGGGGAGAAATGAGGGAGGTGGGGGAGAAATGAGGGATGAGGGGGGAAATGGGAGGGAAGGAAATGAGGGTGGGAAATGAAGGAGGAGAGGTGGGGGAAATGAGGGAGGGGGAATTGAGGAAATGTGGGAGTGGGATGAGGGAGGTGGAGGAAATGAGGGAGGGGAGGGGGAAATGAGGGAGGGAGGGAATGAGGGAGGGGAGAAATTAGGGAGGAGGAAATGTGGGAGGGGAAAATGAGGGAGGTGGCTCAAATGAGGGTGATGGGGAATGAGGGAGGTGGGGGAATTGAGGGAGCTGGGGAAGAAATGAGGAAGGTGGGGGGAAATGAGGGACCGAGCGGATATGAGGGTCAGGGGGGAAAAAGGGAGGAGGAGGGAAATGAGGGAGGGGGGAAATGAGGGAGGGGGAGGAATGAGGGGGAAGGGGGAAATGAGGGGGAGGGGGAATGAGGTTGGTGGGGGAAATGAGGGAGCAGGGCATGATTGGAGGAATGGGGGAGGGGGAAATGAGGGAGGGGTGGGGGAAATGAGGGAGGAGAAATATGGTAGGAGGGGAATGAGAGGGAAATGAGGTGGGGAGGGGGAAATGAGGGAGGGGAGGGGATATGAGGGATGAGGGGGGAAATGGGAGGGAAGGAAATGAGGGTGGGAAATGAAGGAGGAGGGGTGGGGGAAATGGGGCATGGAAGGAAATGGGGGAAATGAGGGAGCAGGAGGGGAGGGGTGAAATTGGGGAGGGTGGAATGAGGGAGGGGGAAATGAGGGAGGGGAGATGATGGAGGGGTGAGGGAAGGGGAAATGAGGGAGGTGTTGGTAAAATGAGGGAGGTGGAGGAATGAGGGAAGTAGGGGAAATGAGGGATGTGGGGGAATGAGGGAGGTGGGGGAAATGAGGGAGGTAGGTAGAAAGAGGGAGGTGGGGGAAATGAGGGAGGGGAGGGGGAAATGATGGAGGGACGGAATGAGGGAGGGCAGAAATTAGGGCAGAGGAAATGTGGGAGGGGGGAAATGAGGGACGGGGCTCAAATGAGGGCGAGGGGGAATGAGGGAGGTGGGGGAAAGGAGGGAGCTGGGAAAGAAATGAGGGAGGTGGGGGAAATGAGGGACAGAGCGGATATGAGGGTCAGGGGGGAATAAGGGAGGAGGTGGGAAGTGAGGGAGGAGGGGGGAAAATGAGGGAGGGGGAAATGAGGGAGGAGATAGAAATGAGGGACCAGGCGGGAAATGAGGGAGGAGGGGGTATTAGGGAGGGGGTAAAGCGGGATAATGGTGGAAATGAGGGAGGAGGGGTGAAATGAGCGAGGAGGGGAGGAATGAGGGGGAGGGGGAAATGAGGGGAGGGGGAATGAGGGCAGAGGGGGAAATGAGGGAGCGGGGTATGATTGGCAGAATGAGGGATGTGGGGACATGAGAGAGGTGGGGAAATGAGGGAGGTGGACGGGGAATGAGGGGAAGGGAAAGGGTGAATGAGGGATGGGGGAATTGGGGGAAATGAGGGGGGAATGAAGAATGGGGGAATTGGGGGTAATGAGTGAGGATGAATTGCTGGAAATGAGGGAGGGAGATGAGGGAGGGAGGAGGAAATGAGGGAGGTGGGGGAATGGGAGGAGGAGGAATGAGGGAGGAGGGGGAAATGATGGAGGAGAGGGAATGAGGGAGAGGGAAAAAGGGAGAAGGGTGGAAATGAGGGAGGAGGGGGTGAAATGAGTGACGGGGAGGAATGAGGGGGAAGGGGGAAATGAGGCGGTGGGGGAATGAGTGTGGTGGGGGAAATGAGGGAGCAGGGCATGATTGGGGGAATGGGAGAGGGGGGAAATGAGGGAGGGTTGGGGAAATGAGGGAGGGGAAATGCGGGTAGGAGGGGGAATGAGAGGGAAATGAAAGATGTGGGGGGAAAAGTAGGAGGGAAGGAATGAGGGAGGTGGGGAATGAGAGAGGTGGGGGGAAATTAGTGAGTTGCGGTGGAATGAGGGAGGTGGCGAAATGAGGGAGATGGGGAAATGAGGGAGGTGGAGGAGGAATGGAGAGGGGAAATGAGTGAATGAGGGATGGGGGAATGAGGGAGGGGTTAATTGTGGTGAAATGAGTGGAGGAAATGATGGAGGGGTGAATTGGGGGGAATGAGGAAGGTGGGGTCAATGAGGACGGTGGGGAGAAATGAGGGAGGTGGGGAGAAATGAGGGAGGTGGGGGTAAATGAAGGGGAAAGGAGGAAATAAGGGAGGAGTGGAACAATGAGGGAGGAGGGGGAAATGAGGGAGGGGAGGGGGAAATGAGGGAGGGGAGGGGGAAAGGAGGGATGGGGAAATGAAAGGGAAGGAAATGAGGGTGGGAAATGAAGGAGGAGGGGTTGGGGAAATGGGAGAGGGAAGGAAATGGGGGAAATGAGGGAGGAGAGGGGAGGGGTGAAATTGGGGAGGGTGGAATGAGGGAGGGGAGGGGGCAAATGAAAGAGGGGGAGATGATGGAGGGGAAAGGGAAGGGGGAAAAGAGGGAGGTGTTGGGAAAATGAGGGAGGTGGAGGAATGAGGGAAGTGGGGGAAATGAGGGAGGGGGAAATGAGAGAGGTGGGTGGGAATGAGAGAGGTGGGGGAACTGAGGGAGGTGGAGGGGGCAATGAGGGAGGTAGGGGGAAATGATAGAGGTGCCAAGCATAAGGGAGGGGGGAGGGTGAAATGAGGGAGGTGGGGGAAATGAGGGAGGTGGGGGAATGAGGGACGTGGGGAAATGAGGGAGGTGGGGGAATGAAGGAGGTGGGGGGAAATGAGAGAGGTGGCAGAAAGAGGGAGGTGGGGGAAATGAGGGAGGTAGGCAGAATGAGGGAGGGGTGGAAATGAGGGAAATGAAGGAGGGGGAAATGAGGGAGGGGAGCGGTAAATGAAGGAGGGAGGGAATGAGGGAGGGGGAAATTAGGGAGTGAGGAAATGTGGGAGGGGGAAATGAGTGTGGGGGTACAAATGAGGTGGAGGGGGAATGAGGGAGGTGGGGAAAGGAGGGAGCTGTGGAAGAAATGAGGGAGGTGGGGAAAAATGAGGTACGGAGCGGATATGAGGGGTGGGCAAATAAGGGAGGAGGAGGGAAATGAAGGAGGAGGGGGGAAAATGAGGGAGGAGGGTGAAATGAGGGAGGGGGTAATGAGGGAGGAGGGGGAAATGAAGGAGGAGGGGGTGAAATGAGTAAGGAGGGGAGGAATGAGGGGGAGGGTGGAAATGAGGGGGGAAATGAAGGAGGTGGGGAAAAAAGGAGCTGGGGGAATGAGGGAGGTGGGGGAAATGAGAGCGGTGGGGGGAAATGAGGGTGGTGAGGTGGAATGAGGGAGGCGGGTAAATGAGGGAGGTGGGGAAATGAGGGCGGTGGAGGGGGAATGGGGGAGGGGAAAGGGGGAATGAGGGATGGGGGAATTGGGGTAAATGAGGAAGGAATGAGAAATGGGGTAATTGGGGGGGATGAGTGAGAATGAATTGGGGAAATGAGGGAGGGGGATGAGGGAGTGAGGAGGAAATGAGGGAGGTGGGGGATGGGAGGAGGGGGGAATGAGGGAGGAGGGGAAATTAGGGAGTGGGGAATGAGGGAGAGGGAAAAGGGAGAAGGTGGAAATGAGGGAGGAGGGGGTGAAATGAGTGAAGAGGGGAGGAATGAGGGGGGAAGGGGGAAATGAGGGGGAGGGGGAATGAGGGAGCAGGGCATGATTGGGGGAAATGAGGGAGGGGGAAATGAGGGAGGGGCGGGGAAATGAGGGAGGGGGAATGAGGGTGGAAATGAAGGAGTTGGGGGAAAAGGAGGTGGGGAGGAATGAGGGAGGTGGGGGGAATGAGAGAGGTGGGGGGGAAATAAGAGAGTTGCAGTGGAATGAGGGAGGTGGGGAAATGAGGAAGGTGGAGGGGGAATGAGGGGGAGGGGAAAGGAGGGAATGAGGGAGGGGGTAATTGTGGGGAAATGAGGGGTGGAAATGATGGAGGGGTGAATTAGGGGGAAATGAGTGGGGGAATGAGGAATGGGGGAATTGGGTGGAATGAGGGAGGGTGAATGAGGAATGGGAGGAAGGGGGAATGAGGGAGGATGGGGGAAATCAGGGAGGGAGAAATGAGGGAGGGGGAAATGAGGGAGGGGTTGCAAATTAGGGAGAGGAAATGAGGGAGGTGTTGCAAATTAGGGGAGGGGGAATGAGGGAGGTTGGGAAGAAATGAGGCAGGTGGAGGGAAATGAGGGAACAGTGGAAATGAGGGGGAGGGGAGTGAAAGGGGGTAATGAGGAGGGTGAAATGTGGGGGGGGGTGGGGCAAAAAGAGGGAGGGAAAATGAGGGAGGGTGAAAGCGGGAGGGAGGAAATGAGGGGAGGGGGAAATCAGGGGGAAATGAGGGAGGTGGGGGGGAATAAGAGAGGCGGGGGAATGAGGGAGGTGGGGGAATGAGGGAGGTGGGGAGAAATGAGGGAGGTGGGGAGAAATGAGGGAGGTGGGGGTAAATGAGGGGGGAAGGGAGGAGCGGGGGAATGAGGGAGGAGGGGGAAATGAGGGAGGGGATGGGGAAATGAGGGAGGGGAGGTGGAAATGAGATTTGAGGGGGAGATGGGAGGGAAGGAAATGAGGGTGGGAAATGAAGGAGGAGGGGTGGAGGAAATGTGGGAGGGAAGGAAATGGGGGAAATGAGGGAGGGGAGGGGTGAAATTGGGGAGGGTGGAATGAGGGAGGGGGAGGGGGAAATGAGAGAGGGGGAGATGATGGAGCGGTAAGGGAAGGGGAAAAGAGGGAGGTGTTGGGAAAATGAGGGAGGTGGAGGAATCAGGGAAGTGGGGGAAATGAGGGAGGGGGAAATGAGGGAGGTGGATGGGAATGAGGGAGGTAGGGGAAATGAGGGAGGTGGAGGGGGAAATGAAGGAGGTGGGGGGAAATCAGAGCAGTAGGCAGAATGATGGACGTGGGGGAAATGAGGGAGCTAGGCGGAATGAGGGAGGGGTGGAAATGAGGGGAAGGTGGAATGAGGGAGGGGAGGGGGAAATGAGGGAGGGGAGGGGGAAATAAGGGAGGGAGGGAATGAGGGAGGGGGAAATTAGGGAGTGAGGAAATGTGGGAGGGGGAAATGAGTGAGGGGGCACAAATGAGGTGGAGGGGGAATGAGGGAGGTGGGGAAAGGAGGGAGCTGGGGAAGAAATGAGGGAGGTGGGGGGAAATGAGGGATGGAGTGGATATGAGGGGCAGGGGGAAATAAGGGAGGAGGAGGGAAATGAAGGAGTAGGGGGGTGAAATGAGGGAGTAGGGGGAAATGAGGGAGGAGGTGGAAATGAGGGAGGAGGGGGAATGAGGGAGTGGGAAATGAGGGAGAAGGGTGGAAATGAGGGAGGAGTGGGTGAAATGAGCAAGGAGAGGAGGAATGAGGGCAGAGGGGGAAATGAGGGAACCAGGCATGATTGGGGGAAATGAGGGAGGGGAATGAGGGAGGAGGGGGAATGAGGGGGGAAATGAAGGAAGTGGGGGGGAAAAGGTGCTGGGGAGGAATGAGGGAGGTGGGGGGAAATGAGAGCGGTGGGGGGGAAATGAGGGTGGTGAGGTGGAATGAGGGAGGCGGGGAAATGAGGGAGGTGGGGAAATGAGGGAGGTGGAGGGGGAATGGGGGAGGGGAAAGTGGGAATGAGGGATGGGGGAATTGGGGTAAATGAGGAGGGAATGGGAAATGGGGTAATTGGGGGGGTGAGTGAGAATGAATTGGGGAAATGAGGGAGGGGATGAGGGAGTGAGGAGGAAATGAGAGTGGTGGGGGATGGGAGGAGGGGGAATGAGGGAGGAGGGGAAATTAGGGAGTGGGGAATGAGGGAGAGGGAAAAAGGGAGAGAAGGTGGAAATGAGGGAGGAGGGGGTGAAATGAGTGAAGAGGGGAGGAATGAGGGGGGAAAGGGAAATGAGGGGGACGGGGACTGAGGGAGGGGCATTATTGGGGGAAATGAGGGAGGGGCGGGGAAATGAGGGGGGGAATGAGGGTGGAAATGAAGGAGGTGGGGGAAAAGGAGGTGGGGAGGAATGAGGGAGGTGGGGGGAATGAGAGAGGTGGGGGGGAATGAGGGAGTTGCAGTGGAATGAGGGAGGTGGGGAAATGAGGAAGTTGGAGGGGGAATGAGGGGGAGGGGAAAGGAGGGAATGAGGGAGGGGGTAATTGTGGGGAAATGAGGGGTGGAAATGATGGAGGGGTGAATTAGGGGGAAATGAGTGGGGGAATGAGGAATGGGGGAATTGGGTGGAATGAGGGAGGGTGAATGAGGAATGGGAGGAAGGGGGAATGAGGGAGGATGGGGGAAATCAGGGAGGGAGAAATGAGGGAGGGGGAAATGAGGGAGGGGTTGCAAATTAGGGAGATGAAATGAGGGAGGGGTTGCAAATTAGGGGAGGGGGAATGAGGGAGGTTGGGAAGAAATGAGGCAGGTGGAGGGAAATGAGGGACCAGTGGAAATGAGGGGGAGGGGAGTGAAAGGGGGTAATGAGGAGGGTGAAATGTGGGGGGGGGGTGGGGCAAAAAGAGGGAGGGGAAATGAGGGAGGGTGAAAGCGGGAGGGAGGAAATGAGGGGAGGGGGAAATCAGGGGGAAATGAGGGAGGTGGGGGGAATAAGAGAGGCGGGGGAATGAGGGAGGTGGGGAAATGAGGGAGGTGGGGAGAAATGAGGGAGGTGGGGAGAAATGAGGGAGGTGGGGGTAAATGAGAGGGGAAGGGAGGAGCGGGGGAATGAGGGAGGAGGGGGAAATGAGGGAGGGGATGGGGAAATGAGGGAGGGGAGGGGGAAATGAGGGAGGGGGAGGGGGAAATGAGAGAGGGGGAGATGATGGAGCGGTAAGGGAAGGGGAAAAGAGGGAGGTGTTGGGAAAATGAGGGAGGTGGAGGAATCAGGGAAGTGGGGGAAATGAGGGAGGGGGAAATGAGGGAAGTAGATGGGAATGAGGGAGGTAGGGGAAATGAGGGAGGTGGAGGGGGAAATGAAGGAGGTGGGGGGAAATCAGAGAGGTAGGCAGAATGATGGACGTGGGGGAAATGAGGGAGCTAGGCGGAATGAGGGAGGGGTGGAAATGAGGGGAAGGTGGAATGAGGGAGGGGAGGGGGAAATGAGGGAGGGGAGGGGAAATAAGGGAGGGAGGAATAAGGGAGGGAGGGAATGTGGGAGGGGGAAATGAGGGAGGGGGCACAAATGAGGTGGAGGGGGAATGAGGGAGTGGGGAAAGGAGGGAGCTGGGGAAGAAATGAGGGAGGTGGGGGGGAAATGAGGGATGGAGTGGATATGAGGGGCAGGGGGAAATAAGGGAGGAGGAGGGAAATGAAGGAGTAGGGGGTGAAAATGAGGGAGTGGGGGGAAATGAGGGAGGAGGTGGAAATGAGGGAGGAGGTGGAAATGAGGGAGGAGGGGTAATGAGGGAGTGGGAAATGAGGGAGAAGGGTGGAAATGAGGGAGGAGTGGGTGAAATGAGCAAGGAGAGGAGGAATGAGGGCAGAGGGGGAAATGAGGGAACCAGGCATGATTGGGGGAAATGAGGGAGGGGAATGAGGGAGGAGGGGGAATGAGGGGGGGAAATGAAGGAGGTGGGGGAAAAAGGTGCTGGGGAGGAATGAGGGAGGTGGGGGGAAATGAGAGTGGTGGGGGGAAATGAGGGTGGTGAGGCAGAAGGAGGGGAGGTGGGGAAATGAGGGAGGTGGGGGAAATGAGGGGGAGGGGAAAGGGGGAATGAGGGATGGGAAATTGAGGGGAAATGAGGGGGAATGAGGAATGGGGAATGAAGGGGGTAGGTGAGGCTGAATTGGGTGAAATGAGGGAGGGGGATGAGGGAGGGAGGGAGGAGGAAATGAGGGAGGTGGGGGAATGAGGGAGGCGTGGAAAATGAGGGAGGAGGGGGGATTGAGTAAGGGGGAAATGAGGGAGGTGGGGGAAATGGGGGGGAATGAGGGAGTGAGGAATTGAGGGAGGGGGAAATGAGGGAGGGGGTGCAAATTAGGGGGAGGGGGAATGAGGGAGGTGGGGAAGAAATGAGGGAGGTAGGGGGAAATGAGAGATGGGGTGGAAATGAGAGGGAAGGGAAGGGAAAAGGGGTAATGAGGAGGGGGAAATGTGGGAGGGAGAGGGGCAAAAGGAGGGAGGGGGAAATGAAGAGGGGGGAAATGAGGGAGGGGTAAAGTGGGAGGGGGAAATGAGGGGTTGGGGGAATAAGAGAGGCGGGGTGAATGAGGGAGGTGGGGGGATGAGGGAGGTGGGGAAAATGAGGGAAGTGAGGCAGAATGAGGGAGGTGGGTAAATGAGGGAGGTGGAGGGGGAATGAGGGGGAGGGGAAAGGGAGAATGAAGGAGGGGGAATGAGGGTGGGTGTAATTGGGGAAAATGAGGGGAGGAAATGAGGGGGTAATTGATAGGAAATTAGGGTGGAACGAGGGAGGGGGAATTGGGGGGCATTGAGGGAGGGGGAATTGGGGGAATTGACGTGAGGAAAAGAGGGAGGGGGAATTGGGGAAATGAGGGGGGAATGAAGGAGGGGGGAATTGGTGGAAATGAGGGAGGGGATGAGGGAGGGAAGGGGAAATGAGGAGGAGGGGGGAATGAGGGATGACAGGGGAATGAGGGAGAGGGGAATGAGGGTGGAGGGGAAATGAGAGGGGTGGGGCGAAATTAGGGATGGGGCGGATATGAGGGAGAGGGAGGAAATGAGGGAAGAGGTGAGGAAATAAGGGAGGGGGGAAATGAGGGAGCAGGGGGAAATGAGGGAGGAGGTGGAATGAGGGGGGAAATGAAGGAGGTGGGGGGAAAAGGAGCTGGGGAGGAATGAGGGAGGTGGGGGGGAAATGAGACCGATGGCGGAAATGAGGGTGGTGAGGCAGAATGAGGGAGGTGGGGAAATGAGGGATGTGGGGAAATGAGGGAGGTGAAGGGGGAATGGGGGGGAGGAGAAATGGGAATGAGGTATGGGGGAATTGGGGGAAATGAGGGGGAATGAGAAATGGGGAATTGAGGTGATGAGTGAGGCTGAATTGGGGAAATGAGGGAGGGAGGAGGAAATGAGGGAGGTGGGAGAATGGGAGGAGGGAGGAATGAGGGAGTATGGGGGAAAATGAGGGAGGAGGGGAAGTGAGTAAGGGGGAATGAGGGAGGTGGGGGGAATGAGGGGAGGGAGGAATTGAGCAAGGGGGAAATGAGGGAGGGGTGCAAATTAGGGGGAAGGTGAATGAGGGAGGTGGGGAAGAAATGAGGGAGGTGGAGGGGGAAGTGAGGGATGGGGTGGAAATGAGGGGGAAGGGAGGAGAAAAGGGATAATGAGGAAGGGGAAATGTGGGAGGGAGAGGGTGAAATGAGGGAGGGTGAAATGAGGGAGGGGGAAATGAGAGGAGGGGAAAGTGGGAGGGGAGAAATGAGGGGAGGGGGAAATGAGGGGGGAAATGAGGGAGGTGGGGGGAATAAGAGAGGGGGGCAATGAGGGAGGTGGGGATGAGGGAGGTGGGGGAAAATGAGGGAGGTGAGGCAGAATGAGGGAGGTGGGGAAATGATGGAGGTGGAGGGGGAATGAGGGGGAGGGGAAAGGTGGAAATGAGGGTGGGGGAGTGAGGGTGGGTGTAATTGGGGAAAATGAGGGGAGGAAATGACGGAGGGGTAATTGATAGGAAATGAGGGTGGAATGAGGGAGGGGGAATTGGGGGTGTTGAGGTAGGGGGAAATGAGGGGAGGAAAGGGGGGAGGGGGAATTGGGGGGAATGAGGGAGGGGAATTGGGGGAATGAGGGAGTGACAATGGGGAAATGAGGGAGGGGATGAGGGATGGAGGGGAAAATAAAGGAGGAGGGGGGAATGAGGTAGGACAGGAGAATGAGGGAGGGGGAATGAGGGAGGATGGGGGAAATGAGGGAGGTGGGGAGAAATAGGGATGGGGCGGATATGAGGGGAGGGAGGAAATGAGGGAGGATGTGAGGAAATGAGGGAGGAGGGGGAAAATGAGGGAGCGGGGGGAAATGAGGGAGGGGGAAAAGAGGGATGAGAGGAAATGAGGGAGGAGGGGGAAATGAGGGAAGGGGAAATGAGGGAAGAGTGAAATGAGGGATCTGTGGGGGAAATGAGGGATGAGGGGGGAAATGGGAGGGAAGGAAATGAGGGGGGAAATGAGGGAGGAGGGGAGGGGGAAATGGGGGAGGGAAGGAAATGGGGGAAATGATGGAAGGGGAGATGGTGGAATAAGGGACAGGGAGGGGGAAATGAGGGAGGGGGAAATGATGGAGGAGTATGGGAAGGGGGAAATGAGGGAGGTGGGGGAATGAGGGAAGTGGGTGAAATGTGGGGGGGAATGAGGGAGGTGGGCGGGGATGAGGGAGTGTGAAATGATGGAGGGGAGGGTGAAATGAGGGAGTTAGGGGTAATGAGGGAGGTGGGGGAATGAGGGAGGTGGGGGAATTGAGGGAGGTGGGGGAATGAGAGATGTGGGGAAATGAGGGAGGTAGGTGAAATGAAGGTGGGGCAGAAATGAGGGGAAAGGGGGAAATGAGGGAGGAGGAATTGGGGAAATGAGGGAGGGAGGGGGAAATGAGGGAGGGGGAAATGAGGGTGAGGGAGAAATGAGGGAGGTGCAGAAATGAGGGGGAGGAAAAAGGGGGAATAAGGGAAAGGGGAATTAGGGGAAATTAGGGAGGAATGCGGGAGGGAGAGGGGGGAAATGAGGGAGCTGGGGGGAATGAGGGAAATGGGGGAATGAGAAGGGTGCGGGGAAATGAGGGAGATGGAGGAGGAATGAGGGGGTGGGGAAAGGGGGGAATCCAGGAGGGGAAATGAGGGAGGGGGGGAATTGGGGGGGAAATGAGGAAGGGGGAATTGGGGGAAATGAGGGAGGCGGGAATTGGTGGGAAATAAGGGATGGGGTGAGGGAGGGAGCAGGAAATGAGGGAGGATGGGGGGAATAGGATGAGGGGGAAATGAGAGAGGAGGGGGAATGAGGGAGGACGGTGAAATGAGGGAGGAGGAGGGAATGTGGGAGGGGGGAATGAAGGAGGTGGGGGAAAGAGGGAGGGGGAATTTAGGGGAATGAGGGAGGGGGAATATGGGGGAAATGAGGGAGGGGTGAGAGAGGGAGGGGGAAATGAGGGAGGAGGGGAGAATGGGAGGAGGGGGAATGAGGGAGATGGGGGAAATGAGGGAGTGGAAAGCACAAGGGGGAAATCAGGGGGCGGGGGAAATAAGGGGGGAGAGGGAAATGAGTGGGAGCGGGAAATGAGGGAGTGGAAGAGGAAATGAGGGAGAGGGAAATGAGGGAGGTGGGGAGAAATGAGGGAGGTGGGGGAAATAAGGGAGGTGAGGGGGAACTGAAGGATGAGGGGAGAAATGGGAGGGAAGGAAATGAGGGAGGAGGGGTGGGGAAAATGGGGAGGGAAGGAAATGATGGAGCAGTAAGGGAAGGGGGAAATGAGGGAGGTGGGGGGAAATGAGGGAGGTGGGGGGAATGAGGGAAGTGGGGGAAATGAGGGAGGGGGAAATGAGGGAGGGGGGTGAAAATGGGGGGAATGAGGGAATGTGTGGGGAAAAGGAGGGAGGATGGGAAGAAATGAGGGAGGTGGCGGGAAATGAGGGAGGGGGAAATGAGGGAGGGGCGGGGAAATGAGGGAGGGGGAATGAGGGTGGAAATGAAGGAGTTGGGGGAAAAGGAGGTGGGGAGGAATGAGGGAGGTGGGGGGAATGAGAGAGGTGGGGGGGAAATAAGAGAGTTGCAGTGGAATGAGGGAGGTGGGGAAATGAGGAAGGTGGAGGGGGAATGAGGGGGAGGGGAAAGGAGGGAATGAGGGAGGGGGTAATTGTGGGGAAATGAGGGGTGGAAATGATGGAGGGGTGAATTAGGGGGAAATGAGTGGGGGAATGAGGAATGGGGGAATTGGGTGGAATGAGGGAGGGTGAATGAGGAATGGGAGGAAGGGGGAATGAGGGAGGATGGGGGAAATCAGGGAGGGAGAAATGAGGGAGGGGGAAATGAGGGAGGGGTTGCAAATTAGGGAGATGAAATGAGGGAGGGGTTGCAAATTAGGGGAGGGGGAATGAGGGAGGTTGGGAAGAAATGAGGCAGGTGGAGGGAAATGAGGGACCAGTGGAAATGAGGGGGAGGGGAGTGAAAGGGGGTAATGAGGAGGGTGAAATGTGGGGGGGGGTGGGGCAAAAAGAGGGAGGGGAAATGAGGGAGGGTGAAAGCGGGAGGGAGGAAATGAGGGGAGGGGGGAAATCAGGGGGAAATGAGGGAGGTGGGGGGAATAAGAGAGGCGGGGGAATGAGGGAGGTGGGGAAATGAGGGAGGTGGGGAGAAATGAGGGAGGTGGGGAGAAATGAGGGAGGTGGGGGTAAATGAGAGGGGAAGGGAGGAGCGGGGGAATGAGGGAGGAGGGGGAAATGAGGGAGGGGATGGGGAAATGAGGGAGGGGAGGGGGAAATGAGGGATGGGGGGGAGACGGGAGGGAAGGAAATGTGGGTGGGAAATGAAGGAGGGGGGTGGAGGAAATGTGGGAGGGAAGGAAATGGGGGAAATGAGGGAGGGGAGGGGTGAAATTGGGGAGGGTGGAATGAGGGAGGGGGAGGGGGGAAATGAGAGAGGGGGAGATGATGGAGCGGTAAGGGAAGGGGGAAATGAGGGAGGTGTTGGGAAAATGAGGGAGGTGGAGGAATCAGGGAAGTGGGGGAAATGAGGGAGGGGGAAATGAGGGAAGTAGATGGGAATGAGGGAGGTAGGGGAAATGAGGGAGGTGGAGGGGGAAATGAAGGAGGTGGGGGGAAATCAGAGAGGTAGGCAGAATGATGGACGTGGGGGAAATGAGGGAGCTAGGCGGAATGAGGGAGGGGTGGAAATGAGGGGAAGGTGGAATGAGGGAGGGGAGGGGGAAATGAGGGAGGGGAGGGGGGAAATAAGGGAGGGAGGGAATGAGGGAGGGGGAAATTAGGGAGTGAGGAAATGTGGGAGGGGGAAATGAGGGAGGGGGCACAAATGAGGTGGAGGGGGAATGAGGGAGGTGGGGAAAGGAGGGAGCTGGGGAAGAAATGAGGGAGGTGGGGGGAAATGAGGGATGGAGTGGATATGAGGGGCAGGGGGAAATAAGGGAGGAGGAGGGAAATGAAGGAGTAGGGGGTGAAAATGAGGGAGTGGGGGGAAATGAGGGAGGAGGTGGAAATGAGGGAGGAGGTGGAAATGAGGGAGGAGGGGTAATGAGGGAGTGGGAAATGAGGGAGAAGGGTGGAAATGAGGGAGGAGTGGGTGAAATGAGCAAGGAGAGGAGGAATGAGGGCAGAGGGGGAAATGAGGGAACCAGGCATGATTGGGGGAAATGAGGGAGGGGAATGAGGGAGGAGGGGGAATGAGGGGGGGAAATGAAGGAGGTGGGGGGAAAAAGGTGCTGGGGAGGAATGAGGGAGGTGGGGGGAAATGAGAGTGGTGGGGGGAAATGAGGGTGGTGAGGCAGAAGGAGGGAGGTGGGGAAATGAGGGAGGTGGGGAAATGAGGGGGAGGGGAAAGGGGGGAATGAGGGATGGGAAATTGAGGGGAAATGAGGGGGAATGAGGAATGGGGAATGAAGGGGGGTAGGTGAGGCTGAATTGGGTGAAATGAGGGAGGGGGATGAGGGAGGGAGGGAGGAGGAAATGAGGGAGGTGGGGGAATGAGGGAGGCGTGGAAAATGAGGGAGGAGGGGGGATTGAGTAAGGGGGAAATGAGGGAGGTGGGGGAAATGGGGGGGAATGAGGGAGTGAGGAATTGAGGGAGGGGGAAATGAGGGAGGGGGTGCAAATTAGGGGGAGGGGGAATGAGGGAGGTGGGGAAGAAATGAGGGAGGTAGGGGGAAATGAGAGATGGGGTGGAAATGAGAGGGAAGGGAAGGGAAAAGGGGGTAATGAGGAGGGGGAAATGTGGGAGGGAGAGGGGCAAAAGGAGGGAGGGGGAAATGAAGAGGGGGAAATGAGGGAGGGGTAAAGTGGGAGGGGGAAATGAGGGGTTGGGGGAATAAGAGAGGCGGGGTGAATGAGGGAGGTGGGGGGATGAGGGAGGTGGGGAAAATGAGGGAAGTGAGGCAGAATGAGGGAGGTGGGTAAATGAGGGAGGTGGAGGGGGGAATGAGGGGGAGGGGAAAGGGAGAATGAAGGAGGGGGAATGAGGGTGGGTGTAATTGGGGAAAATGAGGGGAGGAAATGAGGGGGTAATTGATAGGAAATTAGGGTGGAACGAGGGAGGGGGAATTGGGGGGCATTGAGGGAGGGGGAATTGGGGGAATTGACGTGAGGAAAAGAGGGAGGGGGAATTGGGGAAATGAGGGGGGGAATGAAGGAGGGGGGAATTGGTGGAAATGAGGGAGGGGATGAGGGAGGGAAGGGGAAATGAGGGAGGAGGGGGGAATGAGGGATGACAGGGGAATGAGGGAGAGGGGAATGAGGGTGGAGGGGAAATGAGAGGGGTGGGGCGAAATTAGGGATGGGGCGGATATGAGGGAGAGGGAGGAAATGAGGGAAGAGGTGAGGAAATAAGGGAGGGGGAAATGAGGGAGCAGGGGGGAAATGAGGGAGGAGGTGGAATGAGGGGGGAAATGAAGGAGGTGGGGGGGAAAAGGAGCTGGGGAGGAATGAGGGAGGTGGGGGGAAATGAGACCGATGGCGGAAATGAGGGTGGTGAGGCAGAATGAGGGAGGTGGGGAAATGAGGGATGTGGGGAAATGAGGGAGGTGAAGGGGGAATGGGGGGGAGGAGAAATGGGAATGAGGTATGGGGGAATTGGGGGAAATGAGGGGGAATGAGAAATGGGGAATTGAGGTGATGAGTGAGGCTGAATTGGGGAAATGAGG